>JAJOOF010011663.1:0-26988 GCA_029582545.1 Solanum lignicaule
CCCTTAAGTGTGGATCGGATTCATTGATCGAGAACCTTCGAACTTAAATTGCATTAGACTTTTACAAGTGTATACTCACCCATCTTGCCAAAAAAAAACTTCATTATAATTTTTTTTCGCAATAACAATTTTTTTTTAATTAAATGTCACTTGCATTTTGCAGTGAACAACAAATAATGCAAAAAAGAGGGGAAAATTGTTGAAAAAAATATAAAGAGGGTTTAATTGTCCTTTCAATGCTTTTTTTACTGTTGGGCCCCTCGATTTTTACATCTGACGCGCCTAATTTGAGTGTATTTCACGCATTTTGCCAGGTAGGATCCGAGTGTTTTTTTGTTTAAGTTTTGAATAGTTAAAGTGCCTATTTGTGCACTCACAAAGTTAAAGGTCAAAGTTATAATTTGAAGCCAAGTTAAGGGTTCAATTTATGTATTATGCCTATGTTAAATTATTAATATTTAATATTTTATAAAGGGTATATTAGTAAATTACTATCGTTTTAATGGGTTATCGATTTACCCAATAATCAAATACTAAAAATCAATACCAAACCGATAACCAATAATTTTTTTTATAAAATCATTAAAAACCCGTAAACCCAATAACATTTTTTTTTGTTCGGTTTATTGGTCGGTTCGGTTTTCCCCTAGTGGGAGGTGAAAGTCTGACAGACATCCGTGAATTTAGTCGAGTGCATGAAAACTAGCCCGAATACCATACTAATAAAATAAAAATAAAATTAATTCTTTTTAAAAAAAAAAAAAAAAAAACTCATAACAAAACCGGGGCTCCATATTAGCAAACCATGTAGAAAACAAGAACTCCATTGCCTATCCAGTTTCCCACAAAGGATAAGAAAATAAGCCAGGAATAGGCTCTATCTTCTTCCTTCTCCTTTCGTTTCTTCATCAATCAAGAATTTCAACAATGGCGCAAACACTAGCAACTCCTGTACTTCCTTCTCTCTCCCTTATCTTCAACACATCATCCATCTCCAAGCACAATTCCCTCTCTTTTTCCACTCCCACATCTTTTCCAAAGGTACACTTCACTCCCTTCTCGTTTCTTGAAATTTTGCAGTATCCAAACATGGAGTTTGCTGAAGTTTACATTTTTGACCTTTTTCGAGTAGGAATTGGAATGGGGTTTGTCTTTTCTTGAAATTTTCTGAGAAACCAAACATGGGGTTTGCTAAAGATTACATTTTTTTTTTACCCTTTTCGAGTATGAATTGGAATGAGTTTTGTCTTTTCTTGAAATTTCAGTAACCCAACATGAGTTTTTTGCTAAAGTTTTCGTTTTTTGAGCTGGGATTGAATTGGGGTTGCTTAATTTTCATATTTTTGGACTTTCTTGAGTTGGAATTGAATTTGGTTTGCTGAATTTTCCATTTTTCTGATTGTTTTGAGTTTGAACTGAAATGAGTTTGTGTAGACTGGAGGTTTGGTTATAAAGTGTGTGCGTGTGGGAGGAGTGGAGGTTCCAAACAACAAAAGGGTTGAGTTCTCTCTGCAATACATTCATGGAATTGGCCGCACCGCTGCACGCCAGATTCTGGTAGACCTTCAAATGGAGAATAAAGTGATGAAAGACATGTCGGAAGAGGAGCTTATCACTCTTCGTGAAGAAGTCTCTAAGTACATGATTGAAGGAGACCTTGTGAGTTTCCTTGCTCTAATTTATACTTTTTATGTTTGTTTTCGTTCCAATGTGTATATGCTTATTGAAACTTATATGCTTAGGTAATTTGATTTGGATTTCTAGTTCAAGTAATTTTGCTGTGAATGCTGTTTATTTAGTTCTATAGTTTAACTTGTTGTCATTATGCCATTTGGGGTTCTAAGAAATTTAATTCATTTTGTCTCAAGATAGGAATTGAACCAAAAAAATAGTTTCACTTGAGGGGTATCTTAAACCAATGTTTGGTTCAACTTTTACATGGAAAGAAGCATATTTGAGCTGAAAATGATATCTTAAATTATTTTCTATCAGATCATGTACTTTAGTAATCTTGCTTTTAATTGGAAGAGTACATTCTTTTGATTTTGACTAGAGTTTCTTGATACTTCATACCTATTAGTTTTGCCAACTTTTTCATAGAGTCTGAACTTTGCATCGAGGGGACAATACATTTCCTACACTAAATTTTGAAGAAAAAAAAAAGGTAGCATTTTGTAGGGAAATGTACTAATTCTGCCAAAAGGAAAAAAAAAAAAGGTAGCATCGTAGGGAACCATCTATTTATAACTTTGCATTAACTCAGTTAGAGGATGGCTCAATTCAATCTTCATTCTCTACAACTTCAACCAAATATAGACTTTCTGTAATCTTGTGTGAAGACATTAATTGACAACAAAATTAGTAACAGATGGATGCCCAATGACTTGCTTTATTATTGTCCAATTGTTTTTGGCTTTCCCTCGAGCGTTTTTTTGTGGCCCGCTTGCTTTGAGGTTTAATTCATCTGAGAATGCCTCCCTTGATTTAACAGAAGAATATAAACTAAAACTAAAATAAAAAATATCATGTACATGATCTTTTCTTAAGGCGAATTTCGTTGCTTGGTTTTCAGTTAGTAGAGACATTACTCAGTAGTAGCAGCTACCTCCTAGAGGGTCAGTCTCAAAAAAGTGTTCTTGCTAAGCTACAATTTTGGTCTCTCTATCTGTTATATGTATTTTTGATCAACTTACCCAAAAAATTAATGACGGTTGTAGAAGCAAAATTGTTCTTCACAGGGTAGGGGTGGGGGATTGGGGTTTGCAGCATCTCGGTCTCCTCATTCTTTTTTTTTCCAGATATTTGTTTTGTATTCAATTAGTGGAAATTTTTCGTCCTCTCCATTTTTTATATATTTGTGCATCGTTTTGCCATCTTCTTTGGTTGAAATAGTAGAAATCATATCAGGGACATACTTTACTGGCTTGATTTTGGTGTCTTTACATAAATGTATAGCATACTCTTTCCTTTTCAATTTGTTTGTCGTATTTTTCTTTTTAGTCCATTTTAAAAAGCATGCCTCTTTCTTTTTTATTTTGACAACTCTTTAGTTTCAACTTTCCATATGGCATCTTTAAGACCACACGATCAAAGGACATTTTAGTACATTCTACATATCTTTAGTTTAAAATCAGAAGATCCAAAAGTCTTCTTTACTTTCTTAAACTTTGTGTCAAGTCAAAACCGGACAAACAAATTGAAACGAAGGGAGTATTTGTTAGGTGGGTATGTAGGATCATGGCTTCTATATGCATCACAGCCTTATCCCAAATTAAACAATTCTTATAGAAAAACAGTAGTTATGGAAATGTATCACAAAAGGAAATTGATAGCTTGTTTTTAGCAATTGGCAATGTTGATTGAGATTATTGTGTATAAGGTTGTTTGTTTGATTGATGCTTCCTATTTGAAATGGGAAAATGATTATATACTTGTGGTGTTGGCATCAGAGGAGATTCAATGCTCTTGCCATTAGGAGGTTGAAGGAGATTCAGTGCTATAGAGGAGTAAGGCACATCCAAGGATTGCCTTGCAGAGGACAGCGAACAAAGAACAATTGCCGTACTTTGAAGGGCAAGAAAGTTGCAATTGCAGGGAAGAAGAAGGCACCTCGTTAAATCAAGATCGATTTTTCATTTCTTTTGGTAACTAACTTGTAAAAGTTATACCCTATATTCCTATGGCAAACTGTGCATTTGTTTGTTACGAACAGTATTTCCGTTGAAATCATTTTTCTACATTTCAAGATAAGAGTGTTGATGCTTATATTGTGGTTCTTGAGGGAGATGACACATGAAATAGGCATAATCTCTTTCTCAAATCTTGTTAAATGTGTTTTCATGTGAAGTAATTGCGAATTTACGACATTGTGATTGGATGATTTGGTTGACAGAAGAAAGGTTTGTTAAGTAACGTATGGTGTCATAATAATTGTTGTTGATGTAACGACGTATGAAGTGCAGTCCCCTATCTATGAGCCTTGGTTGAAGCTTCAAGTTCAGTCATGTGTTTGGGCCAAGTATTTGCATTAGTGTGATACCAAAGTTCTACAATTTGAGTCATAGTATTGTTAACTGATGTAACGACTCATTAGGTCATTTTGAGGACTAAATAAAAGCGTAGAGATGTCCAGATCGATCTAATCGTATTTCACTATTTCACTACGTACTTGCTACCTCACACTAGAATTGATAGATGACGGTGTAGTCTCTATCATTTTCAATATCGTCACGACCCCAGAAGAGCCCTCTAAGTTATCCTTTCTAAGGTTTCTGGAAGATTGTGCATTTAACTTAAAGAAAATCTTTGGTAGAGTTTTTCATTTTCAAGATGAGAGTCCCTAAGAGCCCTCTTAAGTTATCCTTTAACAAACAGATTGCTCACCAACAAATGATATATTGGTATTTCCCCACCCCCATTTTTATTTTATTTATTTTGGTTTGAACGAGAGTTTTGGTGTAACTAGTAAAGTTGTTGCCATGTAACTAGGAGGTCATGACTTTAAACTAACAAACGTGAATAGTTTAGGGAGATTTTGATGTATAAACTCTTGCAAAATCGAGTTAGAATTATGTTTCGAATTTTACAATTGAGACAACCTTTATCCATTCTAAGTACATTAAACTAAAACTGAAAAAAAAAAGAATATACCAAACATTCCAAAGTTTTGCAACTTTTTGTTTGTAATATTTTCATTTCATACCGTCAATAAATACTAATATTTCACCAGCCGTAACTATAAGAATAAAAACATACCAACAATACAAAATATGGATTTATAAACACTCAAAATTTAAGTGTTACATCAATAAAACAGTAAAAACCAGAATTTTGAGGCAATTTTTTTTTATAGAAATCCAAGAAAATGACATTCCAACAAGAGCATTTTGCAATTTAAAGAGATTGTTATGTTAAATTTGCAGCTCCTCTTTCCTTTTCAAGGCATACACCCACCCACCCCACTTCTCATTTGAAGGTAAGCAACTTGTTATTCCATCTCTTGCTTTTCTTATCCTTCAAGTGATAAGCCTTAGGTTGTTGGGTGCTAACAGTGCTTACACTGTTTGGATGGTTGTTATGTATTGTACTGTATTATGTTAACAAATACAACGTTTGGAGAGACTATATCGTTTTCCGTTGCTACATAATGTTGCATATCAACTATTTGAAGGACAAACCTACAAGAAAAATACCGTACATGGAAGAACTACCACAAAAAAAAGGTGTAAAGGATAAAATAAGATTATTAAACAATAAGTAAAAGAAAAAATGAAGAGAAAAAAAGGTAACGACGCGGTCATGCCAAATAGACAATTGGACAAAATGAGACTTTTCTTTGTTACCTAATGATGAATTAAACGATACAATACAATAAAATTTAAGTAACAATCAAAACAAACGTTGTATTTAAACTAACCACAAAACAGAATACAATAGGTAATAACAACCATCCAAACAAGCTGTTAGAATGTCAAGTACTTGTCATAAGTTAACTTCTCATTTGCTTTGTACATACTCCAACAGGATTCTCATACAACTCTATCTATCTCCTCTTTCCAATATATTTCTATATCTATTTTTTCTTTCGTCTTCTTTCTCCTTCAGCTGGTTGTGTTTGAATGCCTAATTATTCTGTAGTTTTCGAGTTGTTTTGTTTTTTTATCATTAATTTCTCTACAACTTATTCTTTTCTCCATCAAAGTTTACTGTCTTATCAAATGTAATACGTCATTGAACACACAAGCAAGCATCTGAATCTATTGAAAGAACAGTTATCATGCCTTTTGGTTTGGTGTCAGCGTGGAACAAACGTCGGAGAAGCAAGTCTGAGGATATGCTAAATCCTTGTATGTTTCAGCCTTGTCATATCCTTCCTCTTCTTAATATAGCAGCAATGTTTATCATGCTATTGTGATTGCCTGTGCTGCATCATATTACTTCACAGAGTTGCATATAGCTTCTGCATGTTATAAAATCCAACATGATTGTTTTCAGGGATATATAAACCTGTAGAATATTGGCAAATCGAAGACCAGAATCCACCTGCAGCAAAGAGACGCCATGGATCATCAGTTTTCACACTCAAAGAAATGGAGGAGGCAACAAATTCTTTTAGTGATGACAATCTACTTGGAAAAGGAGGATTTGGTCGAGTTTATAAGGGCACACTGCGGTCTGGAGAGGTAAGACAAACAAGATAAGGAAGAGAGAATTTCACATTGGTCGTTTATTTCTTCATGTTTCACTTGAGAAAGTTATAACAAATTAGATGATTAAACCCTCATGTGTGTCTCATCTAGTGTAACACTGGAAACTTGAGAAAGCAGATCAACTAATATAGACTTTGTTTGTTTTACCAATTGAAAGATTGTAGCAATCAAGAAAATGGATCTACCTTCATTCAAAGAAGCAGAAGGCGAGCGCGAGTTTCGTGTGGAAGTCGATATTTTGAGCAGACTGGATCATCCTAATCTGGTATCACTAATAGGCTATTGTGCAGATGGAAAACACAGATTTCTAGTCTATGAGTATATGCACAAGGGGAACCTTCAAGATCATTTAAATGGTTGGTTTGTGAGCTGAAGTTTCCTGATTCGAACACTCTTACCTTTAGATGCCTAACTATGTCTCACTGAAACTGCAGGGATTGCAGAGGTGAAGATGGATTGGCCCTTAAGGCTAAAGGTTGCTATTGGGGCAGCAAGAGGACTTGCATATCTGCATTCAAGTTCAGCTGTTGGAATTCCTATAATTCATAGGGACTTCAAATCCACCAATATTCTTTTGAACACTAATTATGACGCAAAGGTACTCCAATATTTCATCCATGTTAGTTTTCTTCTGATTTCTGATGGGAGGGGGTCTTTTCATAGAACTAACAGATAATCAATACTCATCGTCTGCACAGATATCAGATTTTGGTCTTGCAAAGTTGATGCCAGAAGGCCAGCAATCATGTGTGACATCTAGGGTACTCGGTACTTTCGGCTATTTTGACCCTGAATATACACTGGTGAGTTGCTTGCATATCAAATCTATGTCTGAAGTTTCGATAAAGTTGGATATCATACTGTTATATAGTACTATTCATTTTCTTCATTATGACAAAACAACTATGTGTCTAGCTTTCTGACATTTCCCCTCCCAAAGCTCTCTGTGAGTAAAGAAAAAGGATACAAACAAAACAAAGCCATACACAAGAATGATGAAGAGAGTACGAAACAAAAGAAATATCCAATGTTTTACTATGCAAAAGCAAGAAGCAAACTACAAAATGAGAGAAGAATTAGTAATCTGAAATAGAATGCATTAGGTAGTGGCTGATGACTAACAATACTTCTGCTAAGCACATAAGAAAACATTATAAAAAAAGGAGTACACAGGAATAAGCTAAGCTGGGAAAGGACTACAGAAGAAATCACATACATAATTCATCTTCCTTTTAAATATCTATAGTGCTCTTTGTTCTTCTAGCTTCCTTTCTCTTCGAATCAAACGTGGCAAGCAAAAGAGTTAGTCTGAATGTTTTGTTCATTATTCAAGGAGAAATTTAATATGTGGTTATGTTGTTTCCTTGTATCTTAAATTATAAAGCTCCAAAATATGTTGAATTGACCATTAGAGTTTTCACGCTCTGCTACATAAAGAGAAAAAGCATTTCAGGTTCAGAATAGATCTTCAATATATCAAACTGAAACCATCCTATCCTATAAGATGAAAATTTAGCTTATCAAAACTAAATCCATCAGGAGAACGTTAAACAAAATATGTTCCATTCCAATGCCAACAGAAATGCAATGCAAGATTAGCAATCAAGCTTTGAGTAAATCTGACTCGAATGCATTTAAAAAATTTTTTTGAAGAGAGGGCAATTGCCTTTATCTAAGTCAGTCAACATTTCAGATAAGCTAATACTGACATATCAGCTATTAAGCATTTTTCCTCCATTAAACAACACCTTACTATAGTGAAGACATTTTTTAGACAGACGTTCACCCCCAAGTTGAGAAACTAAACCAACGGCAAGAGGAGATAATGGATTGATATAGTCCTAATTATTTGTCTTGCTTTATAGATTTAGAGCAACTAAACCACTATCCTACCCTCTTTGTCACGTAAGAGTGATGAACATTTTCAATAAATGCTGATGCTAAATGTCAGTATAGATAATGATCAACGCCTTTCCTCTACTTTCTACTGTAAATACACACATATATTCATTGGTAGGTCTTTTCTTTCTTCTTCTTTCAAAACAAATAATATTACCGCTCTACCTGCTAGAAGGAAATACGACTAGTTTTACTTGAATCCTGTTGCAAACATGTGAATGAATGTAAAGAAATTTCTTACCACATCCTTTATTCTTGTGATATAAATATTGTATTGATAGAAGAAAAAAGTTATTCCTCATTAACATTTCTTTCAGAAAGACCTTACTAATATTATTTTCGAACAGACCGGAAAACTCACTTTACAAAGTGATGTTTATGCATTTGGTGTTGTTATGCTGGAGCTTTTAACCGGACGCAGGGCTGTGGACCTCACCCTTGGACCAAGTGATCAGAATTTAGTACTACAGGTAACGACCAAAACAATAATCCTAGCATCATATAGGAAAAGTGTTCACAAAATGAAATATCTTTGGAAATTTTTCGCACTATTTGACATCCACTTCTTTGAGGATACCGCAGGTGAGACATATATTGAATGATAAGAAGAAGCTGCGTAAGGTGATTGACCCTGAGCTTAGTAGGAGCTCATACACAATGGAGTCTATCACCATGTTTGCTAACCTAGCATCTCGCTGTGTGAGAACTGACAGTAGCGAAAGGCCCTCAATGGTAGACTGCATCAAAGAACTTCAGCTGATCCTCCACACGAATACGAAAGGGCTAAACATGACTATGCATACATTCAGAATGATCTGAGACCTTCTCGATTGACATGGATGACACAAAATCTGATCAATATGCGCCAAGAAGGATTTTTCCAATTCAGAAGTTGCAATATCAGCTAAAAGTTTCAAGTGTACATTGGAAAGAGCAATGAGAATGGTAGGATATAGTAAGTTGTCAAAGTAATAAAAGAACACAACCCAGATTCAAGCAGAAGATCTCAAGTTTTCTTAATAATTTAATAATAGCCTGGACGAGTCTGAGTAAAACAAGGAGGTATTAAAGATTAGGAAGACAGTATTCTCATGAATGTCTTCTATTATTTTCCTGGCAAGCCCACTTCTTCTCAAACACGTTAGTGCAGAGATTTGATTATGTACACATTTGTTTGCCAATTAATAGAATTAATGGTGAGAATTTCTGGTCAAATGAACTGAATTTTATCAGAAAGTTACTTGAGTTTCCTGTTAAATTATGTAGTTATGTATAACATTCATAATGTTTCATCCTCACATATCAGAGAATGAAAACTAAGACTTCACTTGGCTGTTTTGCTTTTAAAACAGATATATTTAAGTTTGTCATATTCCCTGGAAAAGTTAACCTCTGATGATACTACATACACGCATAGAAAGCTGAAGACAGCTATCACCCCGGTGTAAAAATAGACACATTCTTGTTAAAATTAAGGAAGATTAAGGAGTAATGATTCATTAGTTCATCACAGATACAATAGTAAAGGTTAATATAAGTTTCAGATCCAATTCTGGTTATAAAAAGGAAAACAAAAGCTAAATCAAGTTTGATTATGTACATGTACAACAACGCAGAACAAATAGACTACAGATAGATCCCAAAGAACAAAAATTTCATGTAAAGAGATGAAAAAGGTCTTGACCATGGAAAATAATGTACCTCAAAAGTTGTCTATGTTTACATGTTCATGTGTCCACTGAAGAAGTGTATTCATCAACTTCAAAAAGGCATTCTGAATCTGGAAGGACTTTGCACATCAAGTGCTTGCGTCGCTGCAACGTCAACAAGATAAAAATGTTGTCTGTCTCAACAATGGTATATCCTGCTTTTCTATACATGTTGAGTGGAGCAGTATCAATCATTCGACAGTGCAAGTAAACCTCTCTAGAAGAACTCATTTGAGAAATTAGTTCCTCGCTTGCTTTCAACAGATGCCAACCTATGCCCCTTCTGGAAAATGATAATAACAAATACCGAAACTCAATACTAGTCCATCATCCATATACTCTTCCAATAAGAATGACATTACATTCATCAACTTTTCCTATGCAAGTATATGTCAAAAGTTCAAACAGAAAAAGACATTGGGAAGGGGACATATACAGCCAGAGAATGATCTCTTGTGAATCCATGTAGACTCTTGAATCACTTCTACACTCTCAAGGCATATATTTGATTAATTACACACATATATACAGACACACACACGCACACACAGAAAACATATACATGCATATCTAATAAGTCAACCACAACCAATTAGTTGAATAGTACACCAGAGTCAGATTCGGCGTTATTCCTTACCTCTTGTCTTTTACAACCAACTTGATTAACTAATTTTCCCCCGTCATCAATATGTTGATTGAGATAGAGAACTGGTAATATATCAGTTGAGAATCAACACAAGCAACAAAGTACTCCATCCGTTTTAATTTGTTTGTGTGCTTTTGACTTTGACACGGAGCTTATGAAATTAAAGAGAACTTTTGACTTTCTTTTTTTGGAACAGACTAAGAAAGTAATATAAACAAATTGAAACGGAGAGAGTACTAAGAAAGAAGCAGTTAAACTACACCTCCTAAGCAGCTTATCTACTGTCATATTGCAAATGTATGGAGAGTTCTTGGGAGGTGTAGGAGTGGGAGGATTAGCATTAGCACCCCTTTTGTCAAAACACACTTCCACAGTTCCAGCCAATTGCAAATCTCCATCTTCTCCATTTTCTCTATAGAATCCAAGAAGTGTAGCAGTATGGGGCATCAGTGCTCTTCTCTCAATCATATATTGCTTCACTAAATATGCCAAGAATTTCACATACCCATTAGGCATCAACATGGACTCAGCAAAAGACTCAGCCAACAACCAAACAGTAACATCCATCTCTTCTTCCCTCATCACACGAACCCACAATGACCCAGATTCCAATTCTTGAAAATACCTATATTTCCCTAAAGATTCAAGCTTTTCAAGTTCTTGATTTGTGAGAAATCTGCCTGTTTGAAGTGGGGTTTGGAGGACTGATGATTGTGATGTTGAGGAAGAAGATGAAGAAGATTGGGAAGTTGAAAGTGGGATAATCAGATTTGAAGTGTGTGATTTTGATGAGATTACAAAAGGGAAAGTATATTTTGGGGTAAAGATTGAAGCTTTATGTGAATTGAAGCTAGTATTATGGTGAAAATGATGATGGTAGTTGTGGTGAGATTGAGGGTCTAAAGAAAATGATAAAGAAATTGCAGTAGCCATTGAAGAAGAAGAAGAAGAAGGGAGACTATAGGAAAATTGCTTGGCTGAACTGAAAGTTTGGATGTGGCAAAAGGGGAATTTTTGCCTTAAGATTTGGCTAAAGAAATGGACAGAGTCTGATAATTAAAATTAAGATATGTAGAAAGTCAAAAAAATGAGTGTATTTTAAATTTTTATAAATTAGTTAGTCTTTTTTTGCTGTTGCAATTTGTTTGTTTGAATCTGAGTGATGGGGAAGAAGCTAAGGTTTGTCTTCATCTGGTCAAGTTGCTTTCATCCTTGTAACTTTGATATATTTTCTATATTTATTCCTTTTGTGTTTTACTTTTTTTAATTCCAACTTTTCACACACAAGATCTGCATATATTTAATTTAAGACAATATATCAAATTCAAAAGTTTTTAAACTCCATGTCAAACTAAAATAGAACAAACAAATTGAAACGGAGGAAATATGATTATGGTCTACGAGAGGATGATGTGGCATTTGTAATGCATTATATATCTCTAATAAGATTTTTACTTTTGCATTCTCATCACATTACTATAAGTTTCTCTCTAGAAGAAAGGGATTCCCAAATTAGCTCTTTAAGAATTTGAAAGGATGAAGAGGCAACTTTCCACACACTGTAGGCTGATAGACTGATACCAAAACATAATACTCATTTCTGTCAAAGAAAATGTAGAAATCTAAACTTATACAAACACCTAGCTAGCATAGTAGTATATTATTCAGCAATGCAGTACAACATATCATCAAGATTCAGGTAAAAGCCTATAATCACATTGTGTTTCTTCTCCCTCATGAGATAACCTACTGCCCCCATCATTAGGTTCATATAACCGGCAGATGACCAGAAAATAGAAGAAGTTGAGCAAACTCAAAAAAGTAAGTAGCCAGAAATAGTAATCCAGATGACCCTTATTAATGTTGCTCGAAAGCCAGCTCGTTTTGCCTCCAATTGATGAAAGCCAATCCACACCACTCACCACAATACTTACAACCAAACTCGACACAGCAGTCCCAACAGTGTACATAGCTGACGCCATGCTGGACATGCTTTTGGGTAATAGAGAGTAGAAGAACTCAATCTGTCCAACTGCATGGGCAGCCTCAGCCACTCCGAGTAGTGCATACTGTGGCACGAGCCACATAGCAGACATGTTCACTAACGCACTTGGGTCATCCTCATGCCCTTCCTCTATTGCCCTTTGCCGTCTTATGCTTTCTGTTATTGCTGACAACGCCATAGACAAGCAGGTGACTATTAAGCCAATCCCCATTCGGATGACAGGACTTAGCCCTCTTGGCTGTCCAGTATATTTTGATAGCAAAGGGACCAAAACACGATCGTAGAAGGTAATCCAGATTGTTAAAGCAATAATCATAAACACACTGAATGATGCTGCTGGTATTTCAAAGTGAGGGAAGATATGTCTATCCATGGTCTTTGCTTGAAGTACGGATGAGAATTGACTTATGGCCACAAAAATCATAAAACCAGTGGACCACATAGGAAGTACTCTAATAATAGCCTTGAGTGATTCAACTTGTTCCACACTACAAAGACTCCATGGATTTGAAGCTGATCCATCAGGATTCAAATCTCTTTCAGGATCTTCAATCACGCAAGCTCTATTTAAACACCTATAACACACAATAAAATCACATGCCAATAAACTGCAATATGATATAGCACCTGAAAGCAAAGAAATTATAGATACAGTTCTTTGCTTAACATATAAAATTGTTTCAGACGAATGAGGAATATCGACAGTGAAGGGACAGACCTGAAGTCATTTGATGGCGTCAAGATCTCGGATTCAAGTGGCGAATGATAGTAGTCATCACAATCAGTCAATGGAAGACGAGTATTTCTTTTCCTAAAAACTGCTACAACTGCTTGAAGCAATCCTATGAACAAGCTTTCTTTAGCTTTCACTTTGATATAAAGAGGAGAACCGATTTGGAACATTGAGACAGACAAAAACATTAGGATAACAGGGATACCAAAGCCAACTCGCCAGCCATAACGATCTTGAATATAAACGATAACGGTAACAGCAAGAATAGTTGAAATCCCCGTGCTAGCATAGTACCAATTGAAATAGCTATCGAGAAGCCTCTGGTTCTCTTTTTTCCCCAATTGATCAGCACCAAATATTATAGAACAAGGTCTAACAAAACCAGTTCCAATTGACATAAACACAAAAGATACAAATAGAACAGCGAGTTGGATTGGTGTTGTTCCATTACAAACATGTTGGAAGTGAGAGCAGGGTAAAGGCTTGAGTTGCGGAATCATAGCTGTGAGCCATAGAATAATCATTCCCTGTTGAAGAAGAATGTTTAATAGACGAATTAAACATTGCAAAAGTGAAAATGTGACAAATTACTCACAATAAGAGTGGAGATGGATCCAAAGGCAACAGCTCTAAACCGACCCAAGTAAGAATCAGTAACAATTGCACCAACAATGGCCAATCCATTTGAAAGTGCAGCCCATAATGCAAGAATACTAGTACCAGTAGCAGCACTCATGTTATAATATGTCATCAAGTAGATTATCATGTTCATTAGTAAACCATAACTTGCTATTCTCTCAAATGATTCATTCACTGGAAAGAAAAAAACAAAATTGAAATAAATACATAAATACTTAATGCATGCAAACAATTTAAAGAAGAAAAAGTGAAAAAGAAGTACAAATTATGAAAGGCATGGTTCTAAGACCACCCTTTCTTGGCTTCTCTTCAACTAATTCTGCCTCTCTCTCCATTTTCTCTACAACCCTGTTTTTTCACCTTGCTCTTCTTGGCTTTAATTATTTTGTTGTTCTGTCCTAAGATGAAAATAAGTGTAAGGGTGTTTTAACTTTTTTCGGGTTTTTTATTAAGAGTAGCATTCTTCAGTTTGAGACTACATATAATAAGAGAGATTGATAGTGTATCTAAGTTTAATTAATCAAGTAGAAAGGTGTTTTTAAGGCTATCAATAATTCGGTGACGAAATTATTAACTTACACCTAATGCTTTCAATATTTTATCTTTTTCTATTAAGTTAAATTATCTTGCATAAATTGGGACGGAGGCATACTTTAATTTCAAAGTTGTACGTGTCCCTTTGCCATCAATGAAGAACATGTGTCACTTCTTCTTCTTCCAAGCTGACTGCAATCTATTTCTCTTTCACCGATGAAGTATCAGTACAGAAACACATCAAAACCCAAGGTCAATTCCTTTTATTTCTGCCAGACTTTGGTACTTGCATCTTTCTCCTTGATTTTGAGTTGTATTTTTTAAAATTTCTTTGTGCGATTCTCTAGATAGGGTTTCTGTGTTAGATTTGCATGTGGCTGAACTTGAATTTCACGATTTTGATCGAAATTCGCTACTCATTAAGATAATGTTTTTCTCGTTTTATTCTCTTTGTACCAAAATTTGGAAAACTGCTGTATCTTTCCTAAATAATGGCGGTTTTTACACTTCAATTATTTTATCTTCATCATTTTCACACTGTTTTCTTCGTCCTTATACGTCGATTTGCTGCACTTGAGCGTGTCTTTCGTAAACAGCGTCTCTACTCCTCAAAGTAGTAGTGAGGTCTGGATATGTTGTTGTTATTATTGTAATCTTTTTCATTTTTAATTTACTTGTAATGCTACAGATGAATCTAAGGTGTTTGAGGATATGCCTAAAAGAAAATTAATAGTTATTGTGGTTATTGAGATGAAATTGGACATCATGGAAGATACTTATAAAAAATATATGTAGAGTCTATCATCAAGATTCAGGTAAGAGTCTATAATCACATTCTTTATCATCGGCCACATGAGGTGATCTACTGATCTCATCATTCCCAGTTTCATAAAACCGGCAGATGACCAGAAAATATAACAAGTTTAGCAAACTCAAAAAAGTAAGCATCCAGAAATGGTAATCCAGGTGACCCTTATTAATGTTGCTCGAAAGCCAGCTTGTTTTACCTCCGGTTGATGAAAGCCAATCCACACTACTCACCATAATACTTCCAATCAAACTCGATACAGCACTCCCAACAGTGTGCATAGCTGATGCGAAGCTGGACATGCTTTTGGGTAGTAGAGAGTAGAAGAACTCAATCTGTCCAACTGTATGGGCAGCCTCAGCCATTCCGAGTAGTGCATACTGTGGCACGAACCACATAGCAGACATGTTCACTAAAGCATTTGGGTCGTCCTCATGCCCTTCCTCTATTGCCTTTTGTCGTCTTATTCTTTCTGTTATGGCTGACAATGCCATAGAGATACAAGAGACTATTAAACCAATCCTCATTCGGGTAACAGGACTTAGCCCTCTTGGCCTTCCAGTATATTTTGATAGCAAAGGGACCAAAATACGATCATAGAAAATAATCCAGATTGTTAAAGCGATAAGCAAAAACATAGTGAATGATGCTGCTGGTATTTCAAAGTGAGGGAACATGTGTCTATCCATGGTCTTTGTTTGAAGTATGGAAAATGAAAATACACCCATGTCCACAGACATCATAAAACCGGTGGACCACATAGGAAGTACTCTAAGAAGAGCCTTGAGTGATTCAACTCGTTCCAAACTAGAGAGATTCCATGGATTTGAAGCTGATCCATCAAGATTCAAATCTCTTTCAGGATCTTCAATCATGCAAGCTCTATTTAACCACCTATAACGTACAATAAAATCTTCCAACACATTGAGAAAGTGCATAGCATTGGAGTAATATTGACAATAGAAATCCCATTGATGAAAAGATGGAAACACTGACCTGAAGTCCATTGATGGAGTGAAGACCTCTGATTCAAGTGGCCAACGATAGTATTCATCACAATCAGTCAATGGAAGACGAGTATTATTTCTTTTCCTAAAAGCTGCTACAGCTGCTTGGAACAATATTATGACCAAGTTTTCCGTAGTTTTAGCTTTCACTTTGATATAAAGAGGAGAACCGATTTGGAACATTAAGACAGACAAAAACATAAGGATAATAGGGATACCAAAGCCAACTTGCCAACCATAACGATCTTGAATATAAATAATTACAGTAACTGCAAGCATAGTTGAAATTCCTGTGCTAACATAGTACCAGTTGAAATAGCTAGCAATACGCCTCTGGTTGTCGGGGTTCTTTTTATTTTCCAATTGATCAGCACCAAATATTATAGAACAAGGTCTAACAAAACCAGCTCCAATTGACATAAACCCAAAAGACGAAAACAGAACAACAAGTTGGATTGGTGTTGTTCCATTACAAACATGTTGGAAGTGAGAGCAGGATAAAGACCTGAGTTGGGGAATCATAGTTGTGAGCCAAAGAACAATCATTCCCTGTCGAAGAAATTATGTCTATTTGTTCAACTTTATATAAATTTAAAATATCAGCAATTAATTGAAATTGTGAAAATGTGACAAATTGCTCACAATAAGAGTTGAGATGGATCCAAAGGCAACAGCTCTAAACCGACCGCAGTAAGAATCAGCAACAATTGCACCAACAATAGCCAATCCATTTGAAAGTGCAGCCCATAGTCCAAGAATACTAGTAGCAGTGGCAGCACTCATGTTATAAAATGTCATCAAATAAATTAGCATATTTGTTTGTAAACCATATGTTGCTATCATCTCAAATGATTCATTCACTAGAACAAAAACATAAAAAAATAATTAATTAGTACTTAACACATGCAAACAATTTAAACAACAACAACAAAAAAAAAGAATTACCAATGATGAAAGGCATAGTTCTAAGACCACCCTTTCTTGGCTTCTCTTCTACTTGTCTAATTTCTGTCCTCATTTTCACTTTGTCTCTCTGTTTTTCCTCTTCACATTGCTCTTTCCTTTAATATATGACGAAAGATAGATAAATTAGAACGAAAAGAGTAGTTCATAGTGTAGAGAATAACAGAAGAAAAATATAATCGAAGAATCCGTCTGCTAGCCCAAAATCGTTAGCTAAGATCGGAAGATTCAACTAAAAAAGAGGAAGCTAGAATGGAGGATGTGTATTTAGGATAAAAAAAAATGGGCATGGAAGAAGACTATTTGATTTGAGTTGTTCTTAGGTTGGGTTAATTACAAATGCCTAATGTCACCCCTATTTATATTTGTATAGGGATGCTTCTAGAAATTATTCTAGATACATCTACAAGAAATATCTAGATATCCTTACCTTCTGACTATATAACAAGAATCTAGATATTTCTATACTTTATTATAAATATCTAATTATCTAGAACATCTAGATTTTTTCTTAAATATAAATATCAAAAGATATTTACTCTACAAAATTCTAGAAAGTTCAACTAAATATCTAAGATATTTTTTTGTACCTCCAAAAAATCAACATTAATTTTTCACACTCCCCCTTAAAGTGTTTTTTTTTTTTTTTTTTGGAAACAACCCCACACTTGTCATGGAGGAGCTCAAACAAAGCTTTGAGCCACATCTTGGGGAAAATCTCGGCAGTTTCTTCTGGACTCCTCTTGCTTCTTCAAATGATAAAGATTTTCTGTTATCGAATGATCCATGTAAATTATCTCCTTGCGATTTCCTGAACTCCCCCTTTCTCTTAGTTTCTCGATAATTATATTATCATAGAAACACTTTCAATTTCCAGTGAAGTCTCAACACCAGCATATGATCCACTGCTATATTATCTTATCATCTCCTCGATAGAATTTTTGGCAGCTTCAAAACTTTCAAAAATCATATCGTTTGTCTCAGAGACTTCAATATCAACTTCTTCCTCTATTTGATCTCTACTTTCTCCATCTGCCTTCAGAATTTGCTCTGAGTCATTAATTGACCTTGATATTACAGATGATTGATCAGATACTTTTACTTCCAAAACATTTCTCTCAATGCTTTCTTTGTAAAGGTCGCCACTAGCACATGTAGTTTCAGATATTGACTGTTCAAGATTTTCTTTTTTGATTTCTTCAATAGCAGCTACCATATCACCAATTGGAACATCCTAAAAAATTTCTTGTTTCATGACTACAAAATCAGTTCTTGCTTCTCCACATGATTGGCTATATTATATTCTGGATCCTTGATCCAGTCTCTTTCAAGATTGATGGAAATCATGACATCTATTGCTTGAGCCTCAGCTACTAAACACTTTCCCCACTCTTCTTCTTCTTCTTCTTCAGCAACTTTTTGATCCATATTGCTCTCCTTGGCTCGGCAATATCTTTTTATGTGTCCTACTTCTCCACAACGATAACATCTGAGAGGCTTCTTACCAGAATAGTTAGAAGATTTTTCCTTCTTTCTAAGCGAGCTTGAAGCATTTGAGGATCGAGAGTGTGACATATCTCTTGATTTTCCTTTGAAGTTTCTCTTATGGAGTAAAGAGCATCTCCTTCTCCATATTTGATAAATACACTAGCCAACTGCTTGGCTAGCAATTCCTGTGACGACAACAAATTTTCAAAATCCTCCAAAGATGATTGTTGATCCCGTCCTTGAATCGATGTCACAAATAGAATATATTCAAGTTTCAAACTATGAAAGATAGTTCTTCTCATTCATGCTTTAGTGATAGCCTCTTCCTGATTCAACAAAGATATCTCAGAACATAAGTTCTTAATTTTCAAAAATACTCGACGATAGAAAGATTACTTTGAGTGGTGTTAGCCAATTCATTCTCCAACATCTATAGCCGAGCTTCATTCTTCTTATTGAACAATGATCGAGGTTTCTCCATATTTCATGAGCTGATTTACACTTTATAATATGATCGAATAAATTGGAGAAGATTGTCCTCTTTAGAATGAACTCTGCCTTCACATTAATCTGCTTCCACTTCTTGTACGCACTGCTATTTTCCAATCTGTCAGCTGGAGGACTTGTGTTACTCCCATCAACAACATCCCATAGATTAAAATATGCATCAATGCGATTATACCAAGCTCAGAGATTTTGTTTTAGCCCATATAAAACCTTTTTCAATCTATAAACTTTATGCTCACTTTCATGCATCACTTAACCAAGAGGCTGATCAAAATATACATGCTCTTGCAACTCTCCGTGCAAAAAGGCTGATTTTACATCAAGTTGATAAATCGGCCAATTGTTTTGAGCTGCCAATGCCAACACAATTCTGATGGTATCAAGTCTGACTTTAAGAGCAAAGACCTCCTTGTAATTCACACCATACTCTTGCTTGTATCCTTTCACCACCAAGCACGCCTTGTACTTATCAACTTCACCAGACTCATTGAGTTTGGTTTTATAAATCAATTTAACTCCAATCGACCTTTGGCTTTTTGGAAGATCAGTAAGCTCCCAAGTATTGTTCTTTTCAATTGCGGCAATCTCAGCATCCATTGCTTTCTACCACTTTATATCTTTATAGGCATCCTCAAATCTTACAGGATCAAAACCAGAAAATAAAGTTAAATATGTAGATGAATCTTTATTTCTAGATTGATCATTTCCACTCACCTCATAATCTACCATCTATGTTGGTCTTCTTCAATTTCGTTGAGGTCAGAAGCTAGTGCATTATTGATGTACCAAGGTAGAAGCACCTTCATCAGCTACTAGTTGCTCTTGCTCTTTGTCTCCATCGTCAATATCCAAAGGAAGTTGTTGGTTGTTTGGCGTTTCTTCCCACGATCAGAAATTATCTTCATCAAACACTATATCACAATTGATAATCGCCATCTTGCTGATTGGATTATACAGCTTGTAAGTTCTTAACTCCATGCTAACACCCATGAAAACTCACTTATTTTCTTTATGATTGAGCTATGTCCTTTTCTGATCCGGAACATGAGCAAATGCAATACACTCAAACACTCTTAAGTGTTGAACAACTATTTGTTGTCCACTCCAAGCTTCTTCGGGTGTCATGTTCTGAATAGCACGAGAAGGACTTCTATTCAAAACAAAGATGCTCCAGCAAACTGCTTCAGGCCAAAAAAACTTTTGGAACATGGTTCTTTCGTAAAAGGCTCCGCATAACGTTCTTGATTGACTGATTCTTCCTCTCACATGCTCTATTTTGTTGAGGAGTATAAGCTGTTGTAAGTTGCCGTTGTATCCCATGAAACTAAAAACAAAAATATAAATCCTTGTGAAAGATACTCCCATCCACGATCAGTACCAAGAATCTTTATGGAACATTCTGTCTCCTTCTCAACAAGAGCTTTGAGGCTTTTGAAACTGATAAAAGCTTTAGATTATTTTTTTTTATACAGAAAATAAACCTATGTCTTTCGGCTAAAATCATCAATAAACGTTATAAAATAATGTTTTCTTCTGTTGAATATTGGATTTAATGGTCCACAAATATCTAAATGAACCAACTCTAGTTGTCTTTTAGCTCTCCATGTTTTTTCTTTTGGAAAGCTATCGCGAGATTGCTTTCCAATGACATAATCTTCACAAATATCTGTAGGATTATAAAAATTAGGAAGATCTATAATCATCTTCTTTTGCTGCAACATTTTCAGTCCTCCAAAATTCAAATGCCCATATCTATAGTGCTAGAGCCATGCTTGACTATTCAACTTTGTTTAAAAACAAAAATTGGTAGTGCCAATATTTTGCATATCAAGTGGGAAAAACTTATTTGCAGTCATCTTTAGCTTCAACAATTAATCCAAGATTAGAATTCTGGATTCTACAAATTCCATGCTTGATAGACACCTCGTATCTGGTCTCATGAAGCTGACCCACACTGATAAGATTTGGCGCAAAGAAACATCAGAGATAATCTGCATAGATGAAAACTTTATTTGGAGTTTCACCTTCCATTTCCCTTTGACACCAATGCAAAAATTATCTCCAAACTTGATTGTTGTGCGAAAAGTTTCATCTAGCCCATAAAATACAGATTGTTTTCTAAACAAATGGTTGCTACAACCCATATCTAAATACCATACACTTTTGTGGTATTCTTCCAAGGATTGGCTCACCATTAACAAAGAGACCTCTTCATCCTCAGTTACATTTGCAAAATTAAAGTTCTCTCCATGTACATTTTTCAGATTTGTACGACATTTAGAATGGTAACAACCATACCTGTGACATCTATAACACTCTATATGAGACTTATCTGCAAACCTTGACTTCCCATTGGATGAGTGTAGTTGATCATGATTATGCTGACCATTCTTTTGGTGATTTCCCTTTTCAGTTCTCCCTGAGTTTCTTTCCTTCCACTTGCTCCTTCTACGCTCATAATCTTTGGAGGTTGTGGTTACTTGTAATTTTTGCTCTTCTACATCATGTTTAACAATCTTCTACTCATGAACCATAAAAGAAATTTGTAGTTCATCAAGTGAAAGAGTGTCCACAACTTTTGACTCTTCAATGAAGTAGATAACAAAATTGAATTTTGGCAACATGGACCGCACGATCTTCTCAACAATGATGACGTCTTCAAGCCTCTCTCTCAATGAATCCGCATCTTTTTGGAAATTGTCATAGTGCGTGAGAAGTACATTGGCACCGACTCTCCCGGCTTCATACACTGCTTCATACTCAAGGTCTCAAACTCACCTCGTAGAGTTTGAAGTTGTGCTCGCTTTGCCCTTGCATTTCCCTGGTACTTTTTCTTCATGAGGTCTCAAATTCGCTTTGACGTATACTTGCAAAGAATTGTTTCCTATATTGAACGATCAATGGCTTGAAAAATATAATTTTTCGCCTTCAAATCTTTCAAATTCAGTGCTTCAAGCTCTGTCTATTGAGCATTTGTTTGAACAACACCAGCCGCATGTTCTTGGAATCCACCGTTGTAACGACTCGTAAAATAACTAGGTGAAACTAGAGCCTAACTACTGTGTGTTTGCGTTGTTGTGGGGTGTCATGTGGTAGAATGTTGTCCCGAGCTTAGGTTGAACGGTTTATGGGTTAAACGTCAAGGTACGACTCCCCAAGGACCATCCAACGGGTCCTTGAGAAGGACCCTAAGCCTAAACCCCAAGACCCCAAGAAAACCAAAAAGCTGGAAATTTGGGATGACCTACGGATGGGGACCTACGCCTCGTAGGTCCATCCACGCCCCGTGGATGGCCTCCGTAGGTCAAGGCCCCAAAGGGTGACCCTCAGACCCAAACCATGGCCCAGCAAGATGGGGCGTCACCCCACCCATGGTCCATAGGTAAGGGGTCGTATGTCACACCTGCTTGCTGTCCATTTTCGGCCAAGTTGATGGGTGGTATGGTAAATTCCTAATTAAGTTATTTTAGTTGGGGGACGGTTATTATGGGTTTATTAAGATATTTTAAGGGTTTTTTAAGTATTAAAACACATTTACAACCCATTATTTCAAAACCCAAAAATACAAACCTCCCCTCTCCTCTCAAAAGTTCTCTCTAGAAACCTCCATTGGAGGTGAAGGATTCAAGCTCTCAAGGTCAAGTCTTTATCTTTTTCAAGTGATTCTCGTGGAGTTCTTCCATAGAAGGTATGATAGTCTTCATCCTTGACTTAGTTTCTTTAAAGGAACCAATTTCAAAAGTGATTACAAATCTCTAAAGTTCCCCAAAAACCCTAAGTTTTCAATATATGCATGGGTTCCATTCCAAACGATTTCAAAAGGCATTTATGTTATGAATCATGGATTAATTGATGATTGAATGGTGCATTAAGATGATTTTCCCCTTGAACCCATGTTTTCCCCTAATTCATAAGTTGCGATTTGTGATTGGGAATTGATTGATCATGAAATTATGTTGAATTGTTTATATTTATATTGATATAGATTGTTGAAATTATGTTATTACTCATTCCTAATTGTATTATTTTAAGGTGTATGGGTGAATGTGATCCTTGGCCTTGAAAAGTAAGGTATGAAGGTTATTGTATGATTATGATGTGAAGGATATGCATGTGAATTCAATGATAATATGATGATCATGATTAGAATGTAATGGTGTTGTTGTTGATAGCATATTCTCAATTAACACTCATGAATGATGATGATAGAATGTGAAGGGTTTTCTTCTATGTAATGTATATCTTGAATTGGTAGGCTTAGGCAACCTTTTCTTGTATAAATGAAAGTAATGTGGATTGATGTATCTTGAATTGGTAGGCTTAAGGCATCCTTTTCTTGTATTGATGAATGTGACCTTGAATGTTATATATTGAATAAGTAGGCTTAGGCATCATCTTCTTGACTAATGAATATATTTTGACTTAATGAACATGAAGAGGTAGACCAATGTTGGTAGCCCTTGCATGATGAGTGCAATGACCTATCCTAATGATATATCTTGGATCAGTAGGTTTATGGCACCCTTACACAGATAATGTTAATGAACTTTGGGATCAGTAGGCTTATGACACCCTTCCATGAATGTTGATGATAAACCTTGAATCAGTAGACCTAGTGTTGGTGGCCCTTTCATGTGTAAAATGATGAACCTTGTATCGGTAGACCTAATGTTGACGGCACCCTTCTTGGAAAGTCAATGAGCTATCGCTAATGTACCTTGAATCGGTAGACCTAATGGTGATGACCCTTTCATGTGTAATGTACTTTGGGTTGGTAGACCTAATATTGGTAGCCCTCTCAAGTACAATAATGTTAATGTGAATGAACTACTCTATGGGAATGGAGGCTAAGCACCGAGAGGATATGGTAAGATAGAAACTCTCCCATGTTAGGCCGGGTTCCAATGAACATTTTCCTATCCCATAACTATGTGTCCACATAGGATATTAGCTAGTGGATTCCATCCAAGCTAAAATGTTACCGGTCCTAACTTAGGCAAGTAGACTACCTCTTTACGGTGTAGGGCTATATGACACCGGACTCCATGGTTAGCTCTCATGGTCTATGTCGGTTAATGCTTATTCTCATCATGTGAGATGTGCACTATGATTTCTTAAGAAGTTCTATGAAGTGTGGGTGGTAGTATGGGATGTCATCCATGCATTGCACAAGTAGGCTTTGAGAGGGCTATAGTGAGTTTTCTAAGGTCTTAATGACTAATGAATGAAAGTGCTCTAAATGAAGCTAATGAAGAAGGTTGACTTAACTGTCTAATGTAATGATGCATGCTATACTTGGATTGTATTATGAGTTACTTCCTTGTTATGACTTATGAAATGGTTATGTCTCTTATGTATGAGTATTGTGTAAAAATGGAAATGATGAATGGTAAGTTCACTTTTGGTGGCCTTAATGTGGTATCTAGTGTGGATGGTGGTATGAGACGATATTCATACATTTCACAAGGTATGGATTGGGGTTATTTGAGGTGAAAGCTTAATGTAATGAAATATCATGTTTGTTGATTATGTTCCAATGTGAAGAAATGACTTGTTTGTTGGTTGTGTTTGTATATTATGCCTCTTATACTCATGTTCATGAAGTTTTATCAAAATGACATAAAAGCATGACTTTCATACAAAATGTCCGCTTTAAGCATGGTTTTTGCATGGCTATCATACTTAGTACTTCATTGTGCTAACCCATATTTCTCTTATTTTACTACAAGTGTAGGTTCCGACAAGTGAGTTGCTTTCTCTCTAGTTCAAGGGCTTGGATTTGAGATTCTCCAGACTAAGTGGTTTGTCCTCATAGATCGAGGACAAGTACTTGATGTTTCATTTTCTTTCATGTAAAAGACTATTGTTAAACTTTCGATTGTAAAGGGTCGTGACCCTACTTTTGTTTCAAGATATTGTTCAGATGGCCATTTGAGACAATAAACTTCCGTTGTTTTAAATATTTTTGTAATGTATGGATTTAAAGAGAAGTTTTAATTCCGTACCATTTTCCTTATATCGAATGTTATGAATGCTATGAGGCTTGTTTGAGACTTTTAGAGTCTTGTACGCCGTGTCTCTTTCGGGGTATAGGCTCGGGTCATGAAAAACATGGTATTAGAGCACAAGATTTTAGAAATGGTTTTTAGGATTGATGTCTCACAAGCCACGTCTAGTAGAGTCTTGTTTATCGGTATGAGTCGCGACACATCTATGAGCGAGAGGCTATAGTACGTTAGGAAGCTACACTTCTTTCATTATTCTTGAAGTCGTGCCTTAGAGTTTAGCTATGTGAAAGTCCTTTTCCTAACCCTTATCTTGTATTTATAGGATATGAATACAATGGCGAACACAAGAAGGATGGAAGAGGAGATTGTGAATGAGGGAGTTCATCCCCAAGGTCCTCAATGTGACCAAGTTCCTCTAGGCAATCAAGTTCCGGTGGATCCCCCGGCCATGACCAATGAGAAAGTTAGGTCGGCTCTTTTGATGATCGCTTAAGCCGTAACTACTCAAGCCCAATCTATGAACGGCCCAAGCTACTAGGGGTGTTCAGGCTAATTGATATACCGTGAGTTTACGGTATTTATAATACGTTTCACTTACTAGTTGTGTGTGTCTAAAGCCTTTTTATATTGGTTTTGATGTGTTTTTATCATGTTTTGCAGGAAAGACGTTCAGGTGCGGAAGTGCAGAGACAGCTGAAAGAAATACAAAAGAAAGGCATTGACGGAGGTGATCTATGGACCGTAGGTCCATTCACAGTCTGTAGGTTATGACCGTAGATCAGCAGGCAAGGCATAAAGGATAAATCAGGAAAATCTGACCAAGTGTGGAACCACGGCGTATACTAACGGTTCATAGATTGATCTACGAACCGTACTGTTGATCCGTAGAGTGATACTGCGAGGGTTCCAGTACCTGATTTTTGAAGATTCTAAGTATGGAGTTACGGAGGGGATTGACGGATCGTAGATCGATCTACGGTCCGTACTGTTGGTCCGTCGTTTGCTTCAGAGAAGCTGATTTTTGGAAGCCAAAATATTTTCTAAGTCTAGACTGACGGAAGGGACTTACGGACCGTAGATCCATCGACAGTTCGTAAGTCAATCTCGTGGATTAAAGACGCGTACCTGAACAAAACTTTTCTTAATTTGTTTCCCTTTTTATTTAGGATTTGTTTTCTATAAATAGGACATGTAAACCTCATTTTTGTGGGTTAGACATTATTATTCTAGTTTTACTTTGTAACTTTGGAGATTAGTTTGCAACTCTAGCAATTATTGATTTCCCAAGTTCATTTTGAAGATTTTGGCTTTGCAATTCAAGTTAAATTTCTGGGTTTGTTATTTTCTTTACGTAAGTTCATGATTTCTTCATCTACAATTATGAATTGTGTTCTTACCAATATGAGTAACTAAATCAACAACTAGGGTTGTGGGAACCATGAGCGATTAACAAAGTATGAATAGTAAATAAGCAATTCTTGAATAGTGTGTTGCATGTATTGATAATTCTTTCGTTTAGAAGTCTTTTTAACGGTGGCCAACGTTAGAACTCGCCTTGTTGCTACTTGCCGGACCAAGGAGGTAAATTATACACACGTAGCCGGACCAAGGTGCGGGGTGAAATTCTCTAGATGTCGGACCAAGGATTTAGAGAGACCTAACTTATCACTTTGCATGTAATACACTAGGAAAGGATTGTTGTTACTAGGATTACTGCGTTATGAGATTGTGGGGAACACGTATACCCTAGTTATTTCTCTTATCTTGATAACAACCAAAGTTGAGTTTGATTTCTGATTACTTAGTAAGTTCTTACTGTTTGTTTTACACAAG
>JAJOOF010011664.1:0-52523 GCA_029582545.1 Solanum lignicaule
GCTTGTGGCTCTAGTTTGGTCTACTAGTTTCTGGGGTGTTACAGTATTTGAGAGAAGGTCAATACCAAAATCTATTTCCCTTTCGGGATGAATACCAGGTAAATAATTGAGAGACTCTTCCGGATACTCATTAACAATGGGGACCGACTCAAGACTAGGGGTTTCGGAATCCATATCCCTTACCCTAACTAAATGGTACAAGAAACCCTTAGAAATCATCCTTCTAGCTTTAAGATAAGAAATGAACCGACCTTTTGGCATAGAATTTCCCCCCTTCCACTCTAGGACAGGCTCATTCAGGAATGGAAACTTGAATACCCGAGTTCTACTATCAATAGAAGCATAACAAGAGTGCAACCAATCCATCTCAAGGATGACATTAAAATCTAGCATATCAAGCACTATCAAGTCAACAAGAGTAACTATATAGGATAAGGAGACAGAATATTTTCTATATACCCTTTCAGCCAACACCGAATCACCAATAGGAGTAGAGTCAGAGAAAGGTTCTATCAACACTTCAGGAAGCACATCAAAGTTCATAGCCACATATGGCGTCACAAAATACAAAGTAGCACCAAGATCAAGTAAAACATATACATCTAGTTAGAAAAGTTTCAACGTACAAGAAACCACATCGAGAGAATCCTCTTGTTCACCTCGAGTGTGAAGAGCAACCTATTTTTTTCTTAGGAGCACTAGCACCTGAACAACTTGGACCAGATGAAGGAAAGGGTTGAGCTCTACAGCGATTATCTCCCTCATTCTTAGCGACCGAATGACAATCCCTTATCTTGTGATCCGCCTTACCATAACCAAAGCAAGCATTGGAACCCGCTAGACATTTGCCCTTATGTTTTCTTCCACCCTTAGTACAATTAGGCATAGAAGGCCCAGTACCACCTCCTTGAGACTTAGGGTTAGACACCCTTTTTATTGTTGGACCTTGGAGGAGCCTTAGAAGAACCTTTCCCAGAAAACCTTTGTCAAAACCTTGAACGACCACGTCCACCGGACCTAGAGTATGACTATTTACCATCATTCGTTCTTGCCCTCTTTGTTTCCCTAGACCTTTCTTTGAAATTTTCCTCTTCAATTTGTTAGGCATGGACCATTGGACGAGAAATATTCTTGTCATGGACAAGCATAGCCATACGACACTCTTTTACAACCAATTCGAACATACTCAAAACGAGCTTACTCATCCTTGCCCTAGAGTCGGCAACTATAGAGGGAGCATACTTAGACAATTAAGTGAATCTCAAGACATATTCTTTCACATTCATATTTCCTTGTCGAAGATTAATTAACTCAAGCACTTTAGCCTCCCTCAGCTCAAGGGAACGAACCTATCAAGAAAAGCTGACTTAAACCTCTCCCATTCCAAGGGACCCGCATCTACCGGTCTTTCCTCTTTCCATTGGTTGAACCAAATTTGAGCAACTACCTTAAGTTGATAAGCGGTCAATTCCACCTTCTCTACCGAAGTCACTCCCATGATATCTAACACCTTATAGACCTCATCAATTAACTCTTGAGGATCTTCCTTAACTTTAGAACCATGACATTCCGTAGGATTCATCCTTGTGAAGTCCCTCACTCTTGATGCCGCCGTACCCACATTTGGGTTCACGGGGTTCAAAACCTCTTATTGTCTTAGGCCGTCACGGCTTGAGCCAACACTTGAAAAGTTGTTCTAAACTCCGTATTGGTCACTTGGTCGGCCAAAGGGTCAACCAGAGCTTGAGAAGCTTGAGGAGGAGCTCTTTGGTTAATCTCTTCTCTGTCGGTCCTTCTTGCAAAACCCCTTCTAGTAGTCATATCATGTAGACCATCGGGTAAGGATTAGGAGAAAGACCTTATAGAGTTAAACTTTATGGCACGACTTAATAAATAAAAAAAAGTGAAGTTTCCTAAGCATCTAATAGCTTATCATTCATAAGATGTTGTGCGCTTCACACATATGAACAAGACTCTACTAGACGTGGTTTTGAGATATCCTAGAACCATTCTAAACATTGTGCTCTGATTACCAAGTTTGTCACATCCCAGGGATACCCCTAGATGTAACATGGCATACAAGACCCCGAGAGGCCTAATATAAGCCATTTAGCTTTCACAACATAAGATAATAGAAATGAGTGGAAATTTAAAACATTTTTAACCAACATCAAAGTTTTATATCAAAAGCAGAAGTCTATTACACTTTGTCTCAAACCATCTAAAACATGAATATCTTGGGATACAATCCATACAATAGTGTTCAAAAATAAAATGAAAGAACATAAGAAAAATGGTGGCCATATCCTCGAATACACTAAGGAATCACCAATCTTCAATTCTTGCTCTACAAAGATCCTAGCCACGGGGATGAGAGTCGATACCGCCGAACCCTACATTTGGATAAGAAATGTAGGAAAAAGTATGCATTAGTACATACATGTATTAAATATGATATCCAACATAAACATCAACATGAGCATAAGATATAAGAACATAGGTCATAAGAATAATCAATGCACATAAATCGCCATAACATAGGAGGAATACTTCTTGAAGTAACCTCAACTTATCCTTTGTCAAGACTTGCGTCATCCACCTCTAGTCAAGCATATCATGGAAGGCAACTCAAGCAAAAATCCAAGCTCATCATACATCAAATCGTAATCTAACTTATCTTATATAGACATAGGGAATCGCCTCTTTGCTTTACTACAAAGGAACATGGGTAGTCTCATTTAGTCCTTATATGGATCATGTTTACTCGCCTCTAACCAACTTACATATGGATCATGGGTACTTGCCTCTTTTCCAACTTAACATATGGATCATGGGTATTCGCCTCTTGTCCAACAACATGTGGCATGGGTATTCGCCTCTTGTCATTAAATAAGGATCATGGGTATTCGCCTCTTGTCCAATCATATCAAAAGAATATGGGGAGTCGCCTCTTGTTTAACTTTAAGGAATAAGGGTTATTGCCTCTTTATTCTACTTGATGGAATATGGGTAACCGCCTCATATCCATCTCATTTGTAGGTCATAGGTAATCGCCTCTAGCCTCATCAATTTCATAGTCATTAGTATTAGATTCATTTTATGTGAGCAATCCTTTCAACCTAGAATCATTCAATGTGAGAAAGCCTTTCACATTTATTACACAAGCAATTCATGTGGGAACTATCCCTTACATAATCAATCACAACAATAGTCAACAATTGACAACATAAGGTTTACTCTCAAAGCACTATATCTCATAGTCATTCTATATGCTCAATCTCAAGCAATTCAACATCATATTCATATCATAAGCTTCAATCTCAAATAAATGTAATCATGATTCATCATATAGGCTTCAATTTTAACCTATCTCATCATGCCTAGATTGAATACATCTAAATCCACACATTATCATTTCATGGCATAAAACCATTTACATCAATTTCATCATTCTAGACATGAGTTGGGCATGGGTACAAGTATATTACTCCTAAAAACATGTAATCCTATCAATTCAATCATAAACAATCATAATCCACTCAATTGAATCAACATTCACCAATACCCAAAACATTGGAAGAAACCCTAACTCAAATTGGGGATTTAATCTTCTCAAATGGGGAAAACTTAGGAACTCCGTGGATGAAATGAATCCATGGATGAAAATCCATCATACCTTGATTACAAATCCCACAAATGCTTGAGGAATGGAGACTTGACCTTGATCCTAGCTCCAACTCTTTCTTCTTCTTCAAGTTCTAGAGACAGAAATATTTGAGAGGAAGACTTTGGGATTTCTTTTGGGTTTTGTGAATAATCACTTGAATGGGTGAGTTTTAGGGTTTAAATAACTTATATAGGGGTCCTAGTCTTAGGAAAAACGACATAGCTTTGACCTAATTAAAACTGGAAAACAACATTTAACCCTCAACTTACACTGGTCTGCCACAGGACCATGTGAGGTCCCACGAGCTGTGGTCCTCACCACAAGCCGTGGTCCTCACCACGAGATGTGGTCCTCACCACGAGTCGTGGTCCTCACCATGAGTCGTGGTCCTCACCACGAGCCGTGGTGCCCTCAGTGGTCCTTGGACCAGTAGCTATGGTGGCACCCCCTCAATTCTCCAAAAACTAACACACCACGATGAGCATTTCCACGACCCTTGGTAGCCGTCAAGAGCAATGAAGTGGTTCGTATGGAGGAGTCTGTTTTGGGAATTTTTCACCTAGCCCGCCACAAGTCACACCACGAGTCATGGTCCTCACCATGAGTCGTGGTTTTGGTCGTGGAAGGTGGGGCAATTTCTATGAAAGAGTAGGATGCCCTAGCCCTCTTCCTTGGCTCTTTCCCTCTTCCTTGGCTCTATCCCTCACACTTTGCCCTTGTTTAGTCTAATAGATTCCTAGGTGTTACACAATATATATAATTATGGGTGGCAGCCCAGGGGTAAATGCCCAGCATGGGTCGATCCCAATTGTTGTAGAAGGGTGGCAGCTCAGGGGCGAAAGCTTAGCATGGGCCGATCCCAATTTGTGTATTTATGAGGATAGCATCCCTGGAGTTAAAATGTCTAGCATGGGTCAGTCATTTGTATTACAAGCCTTACAAAGATAATATCACACAAAAAAGTAAAGAAAATAATATAATATACATGATCCCACTAGAGTAAACAAACGTGGTCTTCTAATCTGATCTATGCACTTATATATTGGTCCTTAATTTCATTTAAGCCCTTGTTTTACATGTGCTATTACCTTACATATTCAGTACATCATTTGTACTGACGTCCCTTACAGGGATGCTTCATTTCACGTTGTTGGCACAGGTACTCATGCTAGTAGACCTCTTTAGTAGGAGCATAGGTACTCCGCTACTATTGGTGAAGCTCTAGGTTAATTCGGGGAATACCAGTCTTTGGCACGTATTTTGTTACTGTATTTGAGTTAAAGGTAATGCGGGGCCTTGTCCCGTCCTAAGCTAAGGTTTTCTATCTTTTAGAGGCTTTGTAGACTAATGTATATAGTTCAGTTGTGTCTTGCCTATAAGTTTTGGGTTTACCTATGTTGATTCTTATCATTACATCCTAGATGAACTTTTCACAACTCTAAATTGTCATAGTTATATATGCATAGTAAGAAAAAGTTATATGTGGGTTCTCTTGGGCCTTTAGGGCATCGGGTGCTTGTCCGTCTTAATGGAAATTGAGGCGTGACATTAAGTTACATTCAAATCAATTCATGTTCTTAGTATTCAATCCTTAATATCACTAACAGCAACATAGTATGCTTATATAACTCCAACATGTTAACCAAAAACTACCATATGACTCCATACACTTCCTCCTCACCAAATACATCAATCACAATGTGAGAAACTTGAGCTCATAGCTCCTTACCGCCGTCTTGTGGGTCATATCCGTAGAATATAGCTAGAATATTGAGAACATCACATATATGAGATGAGGGAATATGGTCATACCTTAATTGAAAAAATACAGATCCTTAAGCTAGTATTAACTAAGGGGAAGGTTTTATCTTTAATCTAAAGAGGGACATGAGTGAATTCTTGGCATGGTTGAAGAACAACACTTGATTTTGGGTTGATTTCTCAACTAAGGCTTTAGGAGAGGAGAGGGTTGAAGAACCAGAAAATATAAGCTTCTAAAATGACTTAGGATCTATCTAATGAATTTAAATTGTAGAATTACTATTAAATACATTTACACTAATTTAACAAGTTGTTCTCACGTGCCCATCATGGCCAATTTTGGACTCTACGTAGTCCAAAGTAAAATACACATATCTTTTTCCTCCAAAGTCGTATTAATTAAAGGTTTTGTTCATTGGAAACTAGACTCAAATATCTTTAGTTTAATATATAATACGGTCTTTAAATCTTTAGGTATTCAGAGATATGCCTATACAAGTCAAACAATATACAAGATTATATGAAATAATTCGTCGTAATGAAACCTTCAACTTGTACTATTGTTCCAAGGCTTACTTGTGTCTCTAACTCTGGTATAACCTTTATAGTGACGTACCATAATTAATATTTAATATGATCATCCATTTAAAACCTTATTATCTCAATAATTCATCAATGAACAACGTAAGGCAAAAAACTATAATTTTTGATGCGTACATCTTTAGTTTTGTGAATTAGTCACCTTAAAATATATAGGATGTTATAAATATGGCCTATGCTCTTGAAATCTACAGGAAATTTGGTCCTCCTAACCTTACTCAGCATTGTTGTGTGATGAAAAAGGAAATATCTCTTGTACTCCAATGTTTTCTAAGCATTGATGATTGAAAGTGGGTTTTGAACCTCAAGAGGTAAATTATGGACTTATGCATTGTTTTTATGAAATATATGCAAATTTTTAAGGGTGTTTTGAGAGTAAAGTACCAATAATGATGTTGTGTTGTGAAAGGATATTCTCATTAACACATAAAAGCATGATGTGAAAGGTTTTCTCACATAGAAAGAATTCTTAGGTTGAAAGGCTTTCTCACCTAATTGAATCAAAGAGTAAGAGTTATCCTAATGAACTAGCTTCATTTGGTTGTCCAAGGGCACCTTTCCATGAATAATGAAGTCAAGTAAGAAATGACTATTTCATGGAATTTATGCTTAGCACCGAGTGGATATTGATGACGGGATGGAAGCTCTCCCGTTAGTAGAGGTCGGGTTTCTAAAAGCAATCTCATGAGATGGAAGCTCCCCCGTTAGTAGAGGTTCTAGTAGAAATCTCATTATCCCTTAACTATGTGCCCCCATAGGTTGATTAGCTAGTGGATCCATATAAGCTAGAAGTTCATGGTTCTACCTCCGCAAGTAGAACAACCCTTTTCGGTGTGGGAGACATCGGGGGATCATGTTATAGCTCACATGGTCTCTATGTCGGTTAAGGCTAATTCCCCACAAGTAATAATGAACTAAGGTAACTTCAAGAAGTATCGCATATGAGTTCAAAGGTTTTAAAAATGAAGTTAGCTTGCATTGACCATGATTTTATGACGTATGTTTTATAACTCTTTTATATCATGTTTAGCTTGGTCAATTGCATGTCATGAAATGAATGTTCCTTTTAGCATGATTTAAAGGTTTTATGCATGGCTATCATACTTGGTACATTGTTTTGTACTAACGCATTCTCTTGCCTACATTTCCCCAAATGTAGGGTCCGTCAGTCAAGGTACCCAGTTTCGTGGCTAGAGGTTGCTTTGAGATATTTCCGAGCTTTGGTGAGTCCTCATGCTTCGAGAATGGAGTTTTGTTGTTTCACTTTCATTCATGTATTTTTTGTTTTAAACATGATGTATGGGCTAGTCCCAATTTCATTCTATTGTATTAGACGGCTATGATAGGATAAGTATTTTAGACTTCCGCTTTTCGTATATAAAATGTTTGGACTTGGACTATTGTTTTACTCTTATTGTTCTATTTCTTATGTTATGAGAGCTAAGTGAATTGTATGGAGTCCTTTGGGGTTCTATACGCCATGTTACATCTAGAGGGTACCCCTAGGTCGTGACACCACTAAGATTCAGCAAACTTTGATAATTAATAATCACCTTTTTAGTGAAATTGGCAATTAATCAATCACATCCCCAAGTATCCCTTATCTATTTGACTACTCCCATATTTTTCTTAGTTGTTAATTGACAAACCTTAACCCCCCATTTGACACTTGTTGTCAACCCTTTGATTTACTTAAATGATTTCGATAATTTCTATTCCTACAATTGATTAGAACTGCCTTTCACTTCGTAACTGAATTCTAACTTGTATCACTACCTGTGGGATTGACCCTAACTCTTTGTTGAGTTTATACTAGATTGTCATCGCCTACACCTAGTATTGGATGAGGTGTAGTTGAGCGTTATCAAAAATGGTGCCGCTGTCGGGGAATGGTGTTTAGAATTCTCCTATTGAAGTATACTTGTGATATAATTTTGTTTGTAGTTGAATCGACCTACTTTATTTTGTGTTTGTTGTTGGTTGTTTGTGCAAAGGTGAAAAAATGAGTGTGAACGAAAGTAACGGTAGCCAACTTGGCCACCAAGATGACATCGAAAATCTGAATGATGTACATGGAACAGTTCAATTGGGTAGCGTAGGTGGTATCCATTTACCTCAAGTTGTGGGAAATATTGTCTTCCACGTGACTAGCATGATGTTACAACTCTTGCAAATGAAAGGACTATTTGGAGGGCTAGCTCATCAGGATCCCCATGATCATATTCAGAACTTCGCGGACATTTGTGGTCCATTCTCATTCCAAAACATCTCACAAGAGTCAGTCCATCTCCAGTTGTTTCCTTTCTCTTTAATGGGGGAAGCGGCCAAATGGTTAGCTTATCTACCGAGGGGTTCTATTACGTCTTGGGATGAAATTACCGAGGCATTCTACATAAGGTTTTTCCCTCCTTCAAAGGTAATGGCAGTGAGAGACAATATTCAGGGCTTTAAACGTTTAGAGGGTGAGCCAATCCATAAGACATGGCTGAGATTTTAGAAATTGCTACTTCAATGTCCAACTCACGGGCTGCCAAACAACGTATTGTTACAACCCTTCTACCAGGGTATGGTTGATCAACTTGTCCAGGTAGGAATATCACCCTTTTCGGGGGCAGTGATAAGGACTTTCTTAGCTCCAGCTTGGATATGATTGCCAGCACCCTCTCTATTGACAAAAACTCTGGTACCTTCAATGACCATGTCAACACCAAGATCCCTGGGGAGATTTATGTTAGTGTTGAACATAATTATATATAAGAATAATTATGTTGGTGAAGGAAAGGACTTACTTCCAGGGGAGATTGATGGGGTTACGATCGGAGACGGCTTTGATGAGCTTTCCATCAACAGAGATGCCATCAGTACCAACAGGCTTAACATCAGCATCGAAGATGCCGAGGGTAGATTCATACTTGAGGAGGTGAGAGGCTTGCATGACACCGCCAGAGTCATTGATGGCAATGACATCAAGGGAAGAGTCCTTCATGCCATGGCAGCACCTCAAGAAATTCCTTCCAAATCTTCCAAATCCATTGATGGCTACCTTTAATTTTGCCTCCACTACTCTACTATTATTCTTTTTTCCTCCACCAATCTACGAAAAAATTTGGTATTTTTTTAGTTTAAAAGCACATGAATATTGAATGGAATTATAATTAAAACTTACAACAGAGGTTTGGAAAGCAACAAGAGATAGCAAGTCATCATTAATTTTCCTTCCGACTCCGAATGGAACTGCAGATGAGGTTCAAAGGCCAGTGAACTCTGAGAATGATCCTTTATTGTTGCTGACGTGGACAGAAGAATTGGCTACTGATAGAGCAGCCGAAGCCATTGATTTTTGTGTGTTTGTGTGTGTATTCACAACCCCTCTCACTATATTTAGTGAAGATAGGATGGAGTGGATGAGATTATGAATCATGCATAGCCTCTCACTCATTCTATGCCTCTCCTTTACTTTCCTACTTATTATTTCCATTAAAATAGACACATACATATTTGTTCTACTATAGGTGTAAATCAACTTTTTATAATATAATATATTATTAAAAGTGGGAACGTCCTAACCTCAAAGTTGGATTACCATTTTGCCCCTACATTAAATTAAAGTATTAAAAATATTTAATTAATTAAATATTTTTAATAGATAAATGTCTTATACTCTTCACCATCATCAGAAAATGTTGCTTAGCAATAACCGGGCAAAGTTTCACTGCATCAAGCTCTAAAGTTGGATATTTTGTACCAACTCGACTAAATCAAAGACTGTCGTAAATTGTATCTTGAGTCTTAAAAATTGGGTCCCTTAGCCCCTAAATTGGTGCACAAGCAAAAGAATAATAAAAAAGGGGGTCTCTGGCTTATTAAGAAGCATATTAACAACACACTAGGCTAAAAATCAAAGTTTAGGGGGTGGATGGGTTGAAAATGCAAATCTAGGTTTAAATCATAAGTTTGTAAGTCTAATGATAAAAGATGTGAAGTAGCCAAAGAGAATACAATGTGATCTCCCTCCTAAAAGAATAAAAAAAATGTGTTTGTACATGTGGGAGGATGGAGCACTTGGTATGCAAAAGAGAAGTTTGAGAGTAATGGTGAAATGAAGAAATTACGGTGGTGAAAAGCTTAAGTAATAGATGATTATGTCTAAAGAAATCAATTCTTTTGTTTTCAATCTTTCATTACACTTATCCACAAGTCCTAGTATCAATATAGTCATGTTAAATATATCTTTTAAACTTCAACTTTATTTTCTTTATTACTATTCTCAAGCCAAACCTTGTTATAGTGTCAATGTTTTTTTTAAAATATTTGTGTGAATTATACTCCAGGGTTATTATATATACATACATATTGACATGACGATTAAATTGCATTCAACTATTATAAAAAAAATACCGCTATAATGAATGTTATTATTATAGAGAGGTAAAATATAAATGAAAAAAATAACAATTTTGGAGAGAATCAAGTCATATTATATAGTGAAATGTTGGTTTTGTTGAAAATAAAATTGTTATAGTGAAATGTTATTATAACAAATGATTGTTATGGTGAGATCGATTGTACTATATATTCCCTTTGGTTCAACTTATATAACATTATGGGTGTGTTTGGTATGAAGGAAAATATTTTCCATGGAAAATGTTTTCTTGGAAAACAAGTGGATTTCTAACTTATTTTCTCATGTTTGATTAGTGAGTAGAAAATATTCTTTGGAAAATATTTTTTAATATTTGATTGGTGAATGAAAAATATTTTTCAGAAAATATCTTTAATTTTTGGCTTGAGACTAAAAAATACTCTTGGAAAATAATTTATGATCCGAAAATCAACCTCAATACTTGATCTAGGACCCGACCCCAACACCCAAACTAGGACAAGACCCTAATAACCATTCCAAAATCCGATCCTGAGATTAGACCTAGGACCTGACCCAGGAGTTGGCGTGTAGGGGTGGAGTTGGCGTAAAACATGAAAAAAAAATTAATTTGAAATATTTCCCAAAAATAGTTTTTCTTAAAAAAAAATTGAAGGGAATGGCCTGGGTGGGGGGGTAAGATTAGGGGTAGGGGTGGGGTGGCATAAAAAATGAATTTTTTTAAGATTTGAAATATTTTCTAAAAAAAAAAATTTTTAAGTATTTGACAGGGGTGGTGAGGGAGGAGGTGGCCTTGTTTGGGGGAGGGTGGTGGGGGATTGGCGTAAAAAACTAAATTTGAAATATTTTTCAAAAGAAATTTTTTTTGGGCGGGTAGGGAGTAGGGTTGGTAAAGGTTGGGTGAGGTAAAAAAAACCTTAAAATTTGAAATATTTTCAAAAATAATTTTTAAATTTTTTTTTTTTTTGTGGGTTGGGGGTAGTTTGGTGGATGGATAAAAATATATTTGAAATTTGAAAATTATGAAAAAAAAAATTTTAAAAAATGAATGGAGAGAGTCGGGTACGGAGTATGGGTAGGGTAAGAAAAAGAATTAAAGGATAAAGTAGAGTTTTGGAAATGTTTTCCTCAATTTTGGAAGGGAAGTCATTTTCCTTAAATTTGAGAAAATGAGTTGATTTGAAAAAACATTTTAAGCCAACCAAACATGGAAAAATTGGAAAACATCTCCATACCAACTTTATACTTAATATTAAATTTTAAATTAAATTAAAATTAAATTTTATTGAAAATTATTTAACTTTATACTTAATATTTTAATTTTAGTCAAGATATTTTTATAATCACACAAACATTATGACGGTCTTAAAAATAAAATTCCAAAATGTTTATAATCGTACAAATATTATACTAATATTTTCAGACCGAGAGTGACAGAACTGATGTAATTGCTCGGATAGTAATTATCAAGCATAGTAATTACATAATCTAGTAATTACACTGATCTATTTGTTTGTCACAATGTAGCTACAATGTAATTATAAATGTGCTATTTGGTTACACAATTGCAATCACAATGTTATGTTAATTTTAAGAAATAAAAGTTAATAATCTAAAATTAAAAGATTTTATTTGATAAATAAGAAGTTACATAAAATATATTGAATTAAACATTTAAGATATATATTATCTTTTGAAAATATATTAATCAACAAACATATGTTCTTAACTTATATTATTAAAAAAATTGATTTATGTTTTTCAAATTAGTATATATTAATTAAATTACTAATAAAAACTAAAAGTACAAGATTTCTATGAACATCATAAGATAAATGTTTACAAAAAAATTAATACTATAAATATAATGTCATAAATTATGAAAATATTTGTTAAAAAATAATTTATCAAGTCTAACTAAAAAATAAATAGCTTGCAATATGAAATATCAAATCAATACTACTAAAACAAATGAAAGTGAAAATATAATATAAGTTTCACATTCAGAAAGAAATTTAATGTAATACTTTAATGTCAAATTTCAATATAGCATACATAAATGTGATTTAAAATAAAAGAAAAACGTAAATCTATAGCCTTATTTAACAATAAATTTTTCTTCAATTTTAAAATTAGTATACTTACAAAATTATGCTAATGAAAAATAAACACATGATTAATAAATAAAATAGATAGTTAGAAAAACCACATGGAATCAAAAGAAGAAAATGTTGAGAATGAGAAGGAAATGAAATATTAATAATATAAAATAAAAATTATATTTATAGAATAATAAAAATAAAAAATAATTTAAAATAATAAAACTAAAAATAAGTTTAAATCAAAAAATAAAATAGAAATAAAACAAAAAATTAAAAATTAATCAGCCCAGCAATTCACAACCCTCCTTGATAATTGGACGGTGTAATTACCTCCTACTAATTACACATAATTACCTGGTGACCAAGTAATTACATGATCAACCAAACATGTCAGATAGTGTAATTACACCCAATTAAACCAAATCAAATTACCAGGTTGACTTTCCAAACAGGTCCTTAGTTAAATTACGTGACTAAATAAAACAAAAAGAATAATCTATTTTGATTTGCCTCTTCCTTATATTTAATACTTCATATGTGTCATACTAGTTGATCATTTTTCTATTAACACATATTAAAAAATTATAAATAAGAAAATAATTTTACTAGTTCATCTCTTAAACAACATCTTAGGAAATTTACAAACAGATGTGAACACTTTCAAAAAGAATTAATTGTAAAGGTTACATAGTAAAAAATTTAATTAATGTTTTCTTGATTTAGTAAGGTGGACAACTAATATGGAATAACTATTTTTAATAAGATCAATAACTATTACGGGACGGAAGAACTAGGAAGTACTGTAACTTTGTTTCCTGCTTTAATCACATAATATTCGAAGTTAACTACTTGAATTGATTCAAATTCAACATAATCATATTATATTATAAATATTCCTTTAAGCTCCTGCATTTTTTGAATTTAATTAAACTTCAATGGCAAGTCTTGAGAACAATTCTATAAGGTTCATCGAATTTATAATTTATAATAATATTTAATTAAATAAGATACGCAAAATTTTCGGGCAAGGTTCCTCCAATGCTCCTAAGTTCAACCAAGAGAGGGTGTGTAACCCTAAGCCTCAAGGAGAAGGTAATGGGTCTTTTATTGCCAGATTGTGCTAGGTGTGGAAGAAAGCATGCGGGTGAATGTCTAGCGGGTTCCAATGCTTGTTTTGGTTGTGGTAAGATGGACCACAAGATAAGACATTGTCCTTTAATTGCTAAGAATGGAGGAGATAGTCTTCGTAGGGCTCAACCCTATCCTTCATCTGGTCCAAGTGGTTCGGGTACTAGTGTGCTCCCAAGCAAACTAGATTCTATGCACTTCAGACTCGTGGTGAACAAGAGGGTTCTCCCGATGTGGTTACCGGTATATTCAAAGTCTTTCATGATTATGCTTTACTTCATCCCGGTGCTACCTTGTCTTTTGTGACGCCATTTGTGACTATGAGGTTTAATGTGCTTACATCAGTGTTATTAGATCCTTTTTTCTGTCTCTACTCCTGTGGGTGATTTTGTGTTGGCTGAGAGGGTCTATAGAAGTGTCCCGTCTCCTTATCCCATAGAGTTACTCTTGTAGATTTGGTAGAGCTTGATATGCTAGATTTTGATGTTATCCTTGGTATCGATTGGATGCATTGTTGTTATACTTCTATTGATTGTAGAACCCGTGTAGTTAGATTTTATTTCTCGAATGAGCCTATCCTAGAGTGGAAGGGAGGAATTCTATGCCTAAGAGTCAGTTTAACTCGTGTCTTAAAGCTAGGAAGATTATTTCTAAAGGTTGCATGTACCATCTAGTTAGGATGAGGGAAATAGATTTCAGTGTCGACCAACTCCAAGGAGTGAGTTACCTTTCCAATATTGAGCTTAGGTCGGATAATAATTAAGGGTGAAGGATGATTATATCTGAAAATGGCTTTTAGAACCCGGTATGGTCACTATGAGTTTTTGGTGATGTCGTGTGGTTTGACCAATGCTCTAACGACATGTATGGATTTGATGAATAGGGTGTTTAGATAATACATTGATATGTCCGGTTAGTAGACTCTACCAAGGGTGGTGTTATGGTTCATAATAGTTCAGAATCGTCTTTTTGTGACTGATGTGAAAACTAAGCAATGTATTAATCCGGCCTTAGTAAAAATTGAAAGAAGCGGTACTTAGAAAGTTTGTTGAGGCTTTCTCCCAAGGGGGTGATGTTATACTTAGATATAGAGATCGTTTGTGTGTTCCTAATGTTGATGACTTGAGGGAACATATATTGTCAGAAACCGGGAGATTTATCCCAAGACATTAGTATTCCTACTTGGAAGTGGAAAGAATTAAATATGGACTTCATAGTTGGTTTGCCTCGCACCCGGTGACACTATGACTCGATTGGGTTTACTTGAAAATCTCATCCATGAAGGATGTAATGAGGTTTGGTAAGAAAGGAAAGCTTAGTTCCCGTTATGTATGCCCATATCAGCTTTTGAGATGTGTTGGGAAGGTTGCTTATGAGCTTGAATTGCCAAATGATTTGGCATCGGTGTATCTGATTTTCCATGCTCTATGTTGAAAAAGTGTGTTGGAGATCCAACATTTATAGTTCTCTTAGAAGGTTTGGGAGTTGATGAAAATCTTTCTTATGAGGAAGTTTCGATTGAGATTTTAGACCGGCAAGTCAAGGAATTGAGAAATAAGGAAGTTGCTTCCGTGAAAGTGTTGTGGAGGAATCAATTAGTTGAGGGTGCTACTTGGGAGGCCGATATGATGTCCCGATATCCTCATATTTTTCCTTCTACTCCTACTCTAGCTTGAGGTAACGAGTTCCTCATGATTTACTTTAGATGATTTCCATATTATGCATGTTCATGAAAAACTTATGTTTTGAAAAGAAAATGAGTTTATATGATTGATTTTCCTCATGTTGTTGTGCATTGAGTATGAGTTGCCTATAGACTTCATGAGATGAATTGTTGAACATGCTTTTCGGAGTTGATATGTCCTCCTTGAATATATGATTGAGTATGAATTTCATATAGGCTCCATGAGATTGTGTTGAGCATGCTTTTAGCTTGGAGATGGTAGTTCCTCCTTGAATATGAGTATTCTAGAATTTTCATGCATATTGGGTTGCTAGGTCACACAATACAACCCTATACATATAAAGAATAGTTTGGGTCTTAACTTAGAAATTTTTGAGGTGTTACAGGTTCAACATATTTACAAATCGATAGCCAGTAAGTCGAATCAATAAACTTCAAAAAGAACAAAACCGACCGTCACGGAACCCTAATTGTACTCCATATCTAAACTTGTAACAATTACCCAATATAAAAGGCAGCCCAATGCATAGGGCATCTTGCATTAGCTCAATCCAAGAAAAGGACCGAACTCCAAAAAGTGTGATGTAGACAGTCTAACCTATTGCAAGCATTAATGGTTGCTTCCACAACTAAAACTTGTAACCTGTGGGTCACATGGAGACAACTACTTTACTATTACTCCCAAGCTCCCTTTAAATTACCCAGTATCACTTTCAGATTTTATTTGAACGTCAGTTTCTGCTTTAATAATCTAGTCTAATTGTTCTTAGCAAAACCATCAATTTCCATTTCCATACAGTAAGACATTTGTAACCTTGCCTTTGCTGCTAAAAAATGAGTGTTGAACACAAATATGATTTGAAAATCATAAACAACGATTAACTTTACAGAAATGCTGTATTTCAAATTACATACTACTACGAGTCTCACATTAATACTAACATACCCTTTCACTTCTATACAAACTTGCTCATTGCACAACACCTGCCTTGGTATGTAAAGCAAACACTTTGATCCAACTCAATAAGGGAATTTAATTTAGTTCAACCTTGTGCTATTCCTCCTTCCCCACCATTTCTTTTTCATTTTGTCACTGCCTCCTTCATCACTCCCCAGTTTATTCAGAATCACCTTTGTTTCTCTCAATCTTGATCCATAATCTTTCTTCCAAGCTTCAAACATCTGCTTCAACCTCCTTAGCTCACGATCTGGACTCAAGTTAGCCTCAACTTGACCTGATTTTACTTCCACCAAGAACTTAGCATCGTCACCAAACACTTGACTCCTCTGCTCAAACTCCTCCGCTAATCGGCTTATGACACTAAGACCTGCGCTCATTGGTCGTACTCCATTGCTCTCTCGGGCCCTGTGGTTACTTCCTGTCTCCCAGCTAGACTCTTTCTCATCAGTTGGATTGACAGATGCATCAGAGTTCCTCCTGGAATCATCAAGGGCTAAGCTCCTTTTTGCAATGGAAAGACTTGACTGCAGCGATCTCATTTGTTTCTGCCATATTTCTTCCATGGATTTCATTTTCAACTCATACTCTGACCAACGATTCTCATACTGCTGTAGTCTCTGGTGAAGTATGTCATTATCCTCTTCTTTTTCTCGTAGAGCAGCTTCAGCTCTAAGGACTCGACGTTGTAACTCTGCCAGGAAAGAAGACTTCACCAGCACCTCTTCTGACTCATTACCCTATAAGAAGCTAACTGGGATAAGAAACCAACAGAAGAGATTGGGCCCACTGCTAATTAAGATGAATGGTGTGCTTTGGTCAATAACGTTAACTAACAAACTTGAAAAGCAATGAGTGCCCAGTAAAGAGACGTCACAAAAAGTTGTCATTCCCAATTTAATGCCACCCATGATTACCTTTCTGCCTCCAAATTGTAACAGTCCAATGTCTCCTGAGCATCTTCTGACTAACCAGCCACGAATCACTGGAAAAGAAATTCCAGGAGGTTAAAAACTACAACATTAAGTATAAAAACCATGTCAAATCTATTGTATGAGCAAGTCATAATATTGTTAAAATCATAGGGTAAATATATTACATTAACAAATAAGAGGAGTCTATAATTCTACAAACCCAAAATGTACAGCTATTTGTGCAAAACTATCTTGCAGCCAATATCTGTTGTTTATCAGATCATGCAAACTAAAAACAAGTTACTCATGTCTGAAAAATACAATAAAAAATAAGTCTAATTCTACAAGCCCAAAATGTACAGCTACTCGTGCAAAACTATCTTACAGCCAATATCTGTTGTTTATCAGATCATGCAAACTAAACACAAGTTACTCATGTGGAGCTTTAAGCAATTTACCAGATTGTATCACAATTGATGCATCATGAACATTTTCGTAAGTCTTCCTTTTGGTCCTGCCTCTTATTTGCTTTTGTATACACACAGCTGCTTTGTGTTTCTGTAGTAAGATTGCATATTCTTTTCTAGCTTTCTCACCGCGTACAACTGTACAGAGAAAGCATGCAGGAACAGAGTCATAAACCCTACAATAAGCCAATATCAGAAAAGCAAAAATTTCGAAGTTCAATCAAACCGACATGACTGAAGTGTAGCAATTCCTCTTCGAAAATGTTTGAGATCTCGGCGAGCTTGGTGACCTCTAAAACAACTTTGAACACGTAAGATGCCATGGAGAGTGTGATTTCTTGTATCTTCAAGAACTCCAATCTGAAAAGAGGTAATAAGAGAATAACTCATTTTAAATTAGTATCAATTTGAATCTATTTTCTTTATGCTACCGAAAGACGGAAAGGGGAACCGACTCGTTCCTTCCTTGCGGAGGACGAATCAAGGCCTGAAGTTGGTTCGTCGAGCAAGAGGAGAGAAGGATCAACAAGGATGATGCCCTTTTCCCTTGTTTGTTGAATCAGCCAAGTCAGTAGCCTTTCTTTTATGCGGGATTGCCTGTTGATGCAAGGAATAAGGGCTACTAGTCTTTTCGGAAACTGCTGCTAAGATCCATATGGAACAAATGAATGTATGCTCTTTAGTTTGGAGAAATAATTATTTTAACATGATCTTAACTCATTTTTATCGGACAGATTCTCAAATGGCATGGTCTATAGTGGACATCTCAATAAATGACATGGATGGTTGGGAGCAATATTTCTTCATTTTTTCTTTTCTTCCTCCAATAAGTACAACAACAATAACATACCCACTGATATCCCACTAAGTGGAGTTTGAGGAGGGTAGAGTGTGCGCAGACATTACCACTACCTCGTGGGGTTAGAGAGGCTGTTTCAAAAAGACCCTCGCTCAAGTGCATCAAAACCAAGTACAAGAAGAAGAACACATAGCAATTAATAAGAAAAGCAGTGTAAAGTCTGCATCAAAGAAACAGTAACAACAGCAAAATAGTGTGATAATCGAAACACAATAAACAACTCTTCCTCCAATAAGTAAAGTTGGAAAATAAAAGTTAGGATGGCAAAGTTCATGATAGAATGGGAAACAAAATTTCAAAAAGCTTGCTTTAGGCAATTGTGCAGCAGATCACATAATTTAGATTACTTGTTTCAACCATCTTTCTCGGGAATCCAATTTAGGAAGGGAAGACAGAAACTTGACTGACACAAGTACCAAATATATAGCATATATATGCATCAGCAGTTTCTCACTGAAACCCAAATGGACAGCAAACACAATTTTGCATAATTTAATTTATATTTACATTCATATAGATCTAACAAATACTGTAAGAAAAGAAAGTATCACACTGGCACATGTGTAAGTGAACACGAATGAGAACATCAGATGCACTTGGCCTTAAGCTAGTTCTGTTCCACCCTTCAATCACCCTTCATAGCAAGAAAGAAAGACATTGGACACCAGCAATCTACAAAATGTGATCTTGATATAATTCTTTTTTTTTTTTGAGAAGGTAACAAGTTGTATTCTATTCAAAACAAAAAATCAGAACCTGCCACAATAAATTATAGGTTCTTAATTACAATTGTGGAGAGTAGCAAGAAGATCTTCAATCCTATAGCAAAATTTACAAGGAACCTAAAACATCTGTAACTAGATCTTCCGTGTACTCCTGTTTACACCAAAAAAGAAACAAAACTAAGCAGTTCATCATAATCTTCTGGATGGAATTACTCTTGTTTTGGAAGCATCTGAGATTTCTTTCTTTCCACACAGACCACCAAATACAAGTCGGAATCATTTACCATCTCTATTTATGCCGAGTAATGCTTGCATAACTGCTCCATATCTTCAGAGTCAGGGTAACTTTCCTAGGCATAACCAATTTCATGCCCTTCAGATTGATAAAAACATTCCACAAAATGTTGGTTATTCTACAGTGAAGGAAGAGATGGTAGACAAACTCTACTTCTTCTTCACCACATAGAACGCACCTAGGACTCAATTGCATATTTCTTTTCATATGATTTTCTGGGTCAAAACCGCCTGCTTAGTAAGGAGCCAAGTAAAACAAGACACTTTGTAGGGGATTTTAGTTTTCCATATCAGCTTCCATGGCCACCCATTCCCCTGACTGTTACAAGGATTAAGCTTCTTGTAAGCTCTTCTGACACTGAATTTGTCTTGATTGTGATCCCGCCATCCCAGACTATCATGTGCATCAGTAATTCCTTTGAACCGTCCCAAGACCTTGTAAAACTCCACCAACCTTTTGATCTCCTAGTCATTTAGAGGTGTCTTCCAAAACTCAGATTCCACCCTTGCTTTGACCACATCTCTGCCACAGTGGCCCTTTGCTGCTGGTCTAGGGTGAAAATATCCGGAAAAAAGGTTTTGAAAGATCCTTGTTCTAGCCATCTATCTTCCCAAAAAGAGGTTTTCCTACCATTACCCAATTTAATATTGCAATGTCCTCTGAGCTTTGGCCAATGGTTTCTGATGGCTCTCCAAAGGCTTGATCCGTAAGTGCTAGTGACCATTTTAGTTATCCAGAGATCCTCCATTTCATGTTTGGCCTTTATTACATCTTTCCACAGAGCTTGCTCACTGGAAGCAAATCTCCATAGCCACTTCATCATAAGGCATTGGTATTGGATTTTTAAATTCCTTATCCCCATCTCCCCTGCCTGTTTGCTCTCAATTAGAGTATCCCACTTAACCAAGTGGAATTTCTTGGTTTTACTATTTCCTTCCCACGGGTGGTTCCTCCTCAAAGCATCAAGTCTGTCAATAACACCATCAGGAATAGGGAAAAGCAACATCATATAGGTAGGCATATTGATGAGTGTTAATCTTCTTCCTAAAGAAAGGTACTGGCTCTTCCAATTCATCAACCTTTTTTCACATTTTTCAATCACCACATTTCAGATGCCTATAGATTTGCTTTTGGCTCCCAAGGGCATCCCCAAGTATGTAGTTGGTAGATCTTCTATCCTTCCACCCAAAATCCTAGCCTGAGAGGGTAAATCAGGGACTTCATTTACTGTATACAAGAAACTCTTGTTCCAATTAATGTGAAGCCCAGAGATAGCTTCAAAAAGAACAAAGATTACCCTTAAAATCTTGAGTTGGTTCCTGTTTGCATCACAAACATCACAGAAGACGAGTGTCATCTTCATATTGTGAGTGAGTAATCTCCAGATCATCCCCCACTCTACTGGATACCCTAAAACCTCTCAGCCACAACTTTTCTTGAGCGATTTTCAACATATCATTTAGCCCCTCCATAGCGATAATAAAAAGAAAGGGAGTTAATGGGTCTCCTTGTCTTAAACCTCTCTAACCTCTCTGTGAAGAGAAGAAACCTGTAGGAAAGCCATTTATTAGCACTTAGAATTTCACGGTGCTGATGCACAACTTCATCCATCTTAACCATCTACCTCCAAAACACCTTTTAGAAAGAGTCTCCAACAGGAATTTCCAATTGAGGTGGTCATAAGTTTTTTGAATGTCCAGCTTACATAGCTTACATAGGATGTCTGGGACACTGCTTCTAGTTCTAGCATCAACACACTCATTAGTCATAAGAATGGCATCCATTATTTGTCTCCCTTTTATGAAGGCCAATTGTTGGTGGTCCACCAGTTTGTGCATAACCATTTTGTCAGTGAGTATTTTGGAGATGATTTTGTACACACTACCAATTAGGCTAATGGGTCTGAAGTCAGTGAGCTCGTTAGCACCCATTCTTTTTTGGAATTAAAGCCACGTAGGTAGAATTGAAGCTTTTCTCAAAGACACATCTCTCATGAACGTTCTTGACTGTAGCAATCACATTTTTTCCAATAACCTCCCAACAACGGGTATAGAAGGCCATGGTAAAACCATCAGGACCAGGAGCTTTGTCACTAGCACAACGTTTGACACTTCCCATATCTCGTGGTCCTCAAATTCCTTCTAAAGCATGAAATTATCTTCAGCATTAATTTTGTGATCCATCCTGCACCCACCTGAAGGTCTCCAAGTTTCTGTTTCAGAATATAAGTTCTGATAGAAAACTACAATTTCCTTGTTTATGTCTTTTGGATCTTTAATTGTTCTAAATACTTTTTTCTCCCTTTCTCTACAGATGTAGATTGTAATACAGATTGTACAACTCCCAAGTAAAATATTCGTACAATTCCATGCAAAACAAAATTTTAAATGAAAAAGAAACGAAGTAATGGACTAAATGTCTTGGGGAAGTCTAGAGGAGAGAACAAGGTAGTTGCAAAAGGGCGTATGAGCCTCAATTGTACGATACAGGATACTCATAGGTAATGACACGTGCCGGCAGTAGCATTAAATAAAGACTCACGGTCACGGATGATAGATCTACATAGATTGACCATATTGACAATTAAAAGCCCAACAGAAGTGCACACAGGGAAGGGAGGAGAGGCAAGAAAAATAGGAGCAAAAGAGATAATTCATAATAGTATCCCTCACCTGTCCAGTTCGGAAAAACAACTTTGTGAAACCAACTTGGTACATATCGGGCAGAATATTGAACTGATGCAATATTGCAACCGAGACACTGAGAGGATCTTGTGATGCAACATGGTCTAATAAAAGGAATCCATACCTGATATAGAATTCCATTGATGAGAGTAAGAACTCAAGCATACCGAGAAATAAACATAAAATTTAAAGTATTAGTGATAATACTCCATCCTACCTTCTAGCAAACTTCTGATGGGACATTCTGGTAGGAAACCCAGATCTCGATATCCGAACTACCTCTAAGACACCACAACATCGTAACTGCTGCAATACAAGTCCTTGCTCATACTTTCCAGGAGACTGAAAATTGTTGGGCTTGATACAACGTATGAAATGTGGAGTCGTGTTCTCTAGTCGTTGCATTAGTTGGAACAATTGTCCCTACCAGCAAAAAGAATCAAAATGGCAAACATAAGTTGAATCCCACTAGTTCATGAACTCCCTTCCCCCAACACAGAATTAACTCCTTCATGTAGCCCCCAAATCTAGGTAAATTGCTACAGTCAAACAGTAATAATTTTGTCATATAATAACTCCTTTAAACCACCAGTCCTCCAACAAGTTTATCTGGATTAATGATTGTTGAATTTTTTTTAATTTTATTTTTTTTTATGACAAGGGAAACCCGCAGCCTCTACCCTTTGGGTGCGCACAGGGTAAAACCCCCGCTCCTATGCAATAGCTCGCAAACCACATAGGAGAGGTAACCCACACTAGGCAATCCCAGTGCGACGAGCTCGGCCCAAAAGGCAAACCCCTTGCTTGAGCTGGCAAGGGGTTTCGAACTTGAGACCTCCAACATGGAAGTCCCAAGCCCAAACCACTGGGCCACCCCTAAGGGTTATGATTGTTGAATATAATTGAATAAATCAACCAAATTTAATTTCTGTTAACCGGATACCCAACAGTAACGTATAAAACAAGCTTAGCAAAATCTTTACTACATTTGACCTGTGGTTTTACTTGAATAAATATTAGGAATGAACCTGAGAGGGTAGATACAGCAATAATACATTGCATTGGTGATAATTTTACACTCACTTTTTCTTCTCTTTTCCTTCCTGTAGTTTCTGCTTAAATTTATCATATGGTGGTCCCTAAAGGTATTGTCTATGCAAGACATAAGCAGGAAGCAAGTCAGTTACTTCCCAGCTTCATTTGACACAATTTTGACTAATTAGTTTGGGGAAACCAAACTTGCTGTAATTATCACAATCTCGCCTAGGAAACCCTATGAAGTTCTTTTTCTTTCTGAAGTCCCAATGTATAAGATTCCTCAACCAACGCATTCCACTTCATGTGTTAGATAGTTCCATTGAGTCTCTGCATCTATCCTTTTCTTTTGTCTGAACCTTTGTTTTATTCGGAAACAAGATTTGGCTCAGGAATGCCATTTTTGTTAATTCCAGTGTTTCTCTAAAATTGAAAGCAATAACTTAGTACGTTTCCATACCAAAGCTCAATCTTTTTGTTTTGACAAAAGCATTTGGACCATATCAGCAAGTTATCAGATTTCAAATTAACTGACTTCTGTTTTTTCTTTTTCTTTAGTTCAGAGAACAGAAGAAATATAAGAAAAAAGGAGATCCTTGTAGATATGTCAAAATACCTTGAATTTTGTGGAAACACTTAATTTCTGGGAGTCTGCTCCACCAGATTTGTACAATGGGCCAACAACAGGCTTCTCAGATTGAGAAAGCATATTTGATGCAAATGTTTGAGGAAGGTGGTACTTGCAAGAAGATAGAAGCTGAATTGAGTTGGAGTGCAGTAAATCACGATTCTTCTCGAGAAATCCAGTTGTATCATAAGTTACCTGGTAACAAAGAACTATTACATCTCCCAGAAGAAATAAGTAAAACATAAACAAGTCATTCACATCACTCACTGCATTAGATAGCCTGAAATTATTTGGGGGGTGGTGATGTTAGCAAGTGAAATGGAACAAAAACAAGTAGGTCATAAACAACCATACCTCCCCTGCATAATGGCTTACTGTAAAAGCCTTGCCTCGTTCCCCTCTGAAACAGAGATTAGAATTTAGATGCTGCTTGAGTTTATTGGCAAATGACATGTCAGTGCCATTAGGAAAGGTGGACTCCTCGTCTAACAGAGATAACAAACCCAGCGGTTTCTGCATAAAAGAGAAGTTTCAATACGCTGAAGTTCAGCTGAACCAGATATATATTCAAGAAACACTAGACATGGAAAGCCTCCGTTGTGGCAACTTGGTTCCTCTATCAGCATAGAAATTTCACTTCATATTTCAAGCTTAAGATACCAAGAACAAAACTTAGGGAATAACATGATTTAACGAATGTGACAACATAAAATGTTTTAAGAGAACTCCTAAAAATCACTAAAGAAAAAGTAAAAGAAAACAATTTAAATGGCTAAGAACAGTTAGACTTATTTAAGAGACTGCGCACACGAACCTTCTCAAACAGATTTAGACAATCTTGGTTGTCATCAAAATCAACTTTAGTCCAATCAATGCCATCTTGAATATACTCCTGGAAAGAAAGTCAGCTGTTAATGAAGAGTAAAATATGGCTATATACAAATAAAACAAACTAAAGCTCCTGGAAACTGACTAAACCACAGCCACAAGCATCCTTCTAGTTGCCTAATTGGCAAATGTAGTGCCATGCATGTCATAGTAGAAGTGCTGCCCCCTAATTCCGCTTGGTGGACTAGCAAACAGTATTTATGTTTAACACCAAAATATCCTTATTCCACCATAAGCTTTGAGACTCCTTAGGCTAACAACTACTGTATTGGAAATCAGTATTGTCGATATATATGATCAACATGCTAAATAAGCCTTAACTAGGTAGAAGCAAATATAGAAGATCAACCTGAGGCAGGTAGAATCAAATTAAACAAAACCCCTTGAAGTCAGTATGTTGGTGTCACAATTATTCTTTTATTTAATTACTACTTTGATAAATTCTGTGACAATTAAAATGTTTGGAGCAAACTTACCGTATATCTTTAGTAAATGAACAAAGTACCAAAGAAAATAAATGTAACAAACAACAATAATAAAATTGATCACCTGTTTTCAAGCAGAACTGATATCTTCCCGTCACAAAATTATATTCCAAATCAAACAGGAGAAAGTATAATCAAGTAACACACCCGTTCTCCCACAAACTTTCTGTAAACCATAAAAAAGACCTGCTTCTGTTTATCTCGGCAATTGTGATTATGCGGAGAGATGACTCACGAGAAAATATCCACCCAATTCCTAATTGAAAGATCATCCTATTTGAGATTCAAAAAGGAGGTTGAGAACAATTCTCTCATAACAATATTATCACTGTTCTCACTAGTATCTGGTGAACATGGAAACCCTTTTAATTATTCAGCATAAAAGCTTATTTTGGGATAAAAATAGTGGTGCAAAAAGACAGAAGAAGGCATTTTTTATAGCTGTACTAAATCAAAGGTGGATAAGGGTGATGCAAAAGAGAAAGCAAATGTGGATAAGGGTGATGGGAGATTATCACCTCAGGAAGAGGAATCAAAATCAGGATTGGAATAATATGATACAAATACCGTTTTGGGTACTCACTTTGAAGAAGTCAAGTCAGAATCAAACTAAAGCTATCTCCATCCCATCCTTTACACAAGAGAAACCACTGAATCGTCAGGGTTCAAAATAATGAGAGGTGGGGAGATTTACAAACTTGAGCTTCTTTTCAGAATAAATATCTTTTAGACAGGATGACAAAAGTGCTCAAAACTTGGTCTGAACATTGCACAAGATGACAGACAGGTGGAAATAACAGAGTCAAATCCAAAGATAGCAACTTCTAAAATCCACAAAATGAGTACAGCAGGAAGACCAAACTAAAGGGAATAATAAGCTTATCTTGATACTCAAGAACATTTTTAATTTTAAAAAATTGGGATAAGTCCCAAAAATACTTATAACTGATGGTCTGTATTGGGGTATCATGAGATCATGGGTAGTCTTTGATGTGTTTTGTCCCAGGGCAGTGGCTTCTGCATGGGCAGACATTTTGGGTAAATTCAAGAAGTAGTAGCCACCCACCGCTGCGGCTGCTCATCTGATTATCACAATTAGTGTTTATTCTAATCTTTCTTACAATATTAAGTGTAAATGAAAGCATATTGAGTCAAGAGTAGTGTTCTTATGTGAGATATTGTTCCATATTGAAAAAACACATGTATCTTGTAGTTTATCACCTAAAATTGGTGTACCTTACACTCATCAAATCTAAGTTGCTCTCACTCGGGTGCGGTTGTCCGGTATGGGGGTAGATCTAGAGGTCACATCCTTGATGATCTAAATTTTAAGATTCGAGGTACTGGTCCAGGTAAAGATAAGGATGGGGGTATTCGGCTAAAATAATTCAAATATCTAAATATAGATGTGTAGAAGTACGTCTAAATTATTTGTTGCTAGTGGGAGGTGGCAAACTGGCGGGTATCAACATGGAATTAGTTGAGGCAGGTGAAAGATGACCCGGAAACCATGGTTATCAAAAAAAATATCTAAATTATGAGACATTATAAGAGAAACTTACAAGGTATTCTGAGGAGAATCTCGGAAGGAGATAAAAGGAAAAGGGCTAACATAGAAATTTCAATGTACAATGTATTCCATTTTCTTCAATTTCACCTTGACCTTTGCTTTGATTACTGAAATTATTGCATTTGTCCCAAATTCTCCGTCAATTTTGGTCAAAGTACCCAAAATTGGTTGACTAGATCCGGTACGGATCCCACACCCACGCCGTGTCGACACGGGCACGGCACAGAAAGTGAAAAGTCCGAGCAATTTAGTATCAAATCATTAAATCTTCGATATATTCTTATCTTCTAACATTGTATCAGTGTCTCAGCAATTTTGGCCAAGTCTACGGTAACTTCAGCACTTTCTCCTACCAGTGCTCTTTTGTGTCTGCTCAGCAAACTGTTCCCTTCTTTCCTTTCTTTATCAATGGCCACTTCGGCCAGTGGGACTGCATTTTTTTCCGGCTACTGCTCTAGTAGCACCACGTGTCTTTCTAGTGACCGCTCTAGAGCCTCTCCCAACCACTTTGACTTCCGGAGACATTGCATTTCTTTTCCTGTGATCGTTCAATTTCAAAATGCCTCTTTCAGGTAACTGTTCTGACAGCGCTATGCAGCTTTCTGGTGATTGTTCTCGTGCAAGATTTGAGGGGCCATTAATTTTTCGGCAAGTTCCCCAACATGTTTTTTAGCATTATTTACTTCATGTGTTTTCAAATTAAACAAACTGGATTTGGTTCTCCCACTTTATTTTGGTGAAAAGGTATTTCTTTTATTGTGAAGGTCAGAATATTAAGTGTTGGCGTTTAGAAAGAATGACTAATGTTCTTGCATAAGATATCATCCCACACTAGACAAATATCATGTCTTGTTTCTAACACCTATAAATAAATGTGTCTTGTATTCATTAAGTCTTTGATAAGTTTCTTCCCTTCTCTTATCTTCTCACATCCTTCTTGAGATACTTAAGATTCACATAGATACAATCGGTGATGCTGGGTAAAGTGAAGGAAGCTTTGCAAAGTTGGACCCATAGAAGGGGGAAAAGAAGCTCGAGGGTATGAGGTGTTCCCCTTCAGGAATCATGTGGGTCATTTGGAAAGAGAGGAATAGGAGGGCATTTAAAGGTGTGGAACCAGATTTTGTAAAAATGCATAGTGTTTTGTCTGTAGTTTCTTTTTGGTGTACCTATGCGATCCCTATTTGTTTAGAGGTTTGCATCTCTCTTTTTGAGAACCATATTTTGACATAGGTTCTCTTCTTTTGGTAAATGGCTCGCATACGGGGTTTCCCTCAATTGTTAGTAAAATTATTTACCTTATCAAACAAAACAAAAAACTTAAGATTCACTTTCTTTAATAATGCAAACCAACAGTAAAACTAAAAGCTTCCTTCTGCAAAGAAATAAAAAAATAGAAGATGGACGACAGACAAAACCGGGCCACTTTCACTATGGTTTACTGACTTAAGATATCTAGAAGAGTAAGGTTTTCAATACTTGGGAAAAATTCAAAAACCCGTGACGAAAAAGATTCCAACTTTATAGTTAATCGATAAAGATTGTTCTTGATAAAATTGAAATTAAACACTTTCACATCATTTTTTAAAACTCAATTAGGTTAACTTCCCCAAGTGAAATTATCATCTGTTGTTCCTTCCAATAACAGGAAGCTGCTATCGAAATGCCTCTTATTGGAAAGAATAACTAATAGATGTTTTTAAAGCAGAACCACTACCACTGTGAAAGGAAAAAAACTTTCTTGATCTGACTTCTAAGAGGCTGCATCATGCTCAGCCGGCTTATATTGTACCACCGAACTTCTATACACTCACATTGATGATGCTATTCCTCTTGGGACATTTATTTAAAAAGGAAGTTCAAAAAGTGCATCATGTTAGTTTAAAAAGAAATCCGTTGTCACTATCTGTTTAAAAAGTGGAACTACAAAGCAATATTGTTTATCTAAAACTTTTTAGATGTTAGAAAGATAGTTAAAATTCTCAACCATACTTGGCAAATGGATTCTAGATTGGTATCTATGGTCTCATGCTGTAAAAATAAGTACTCTCTCTGTCCCTTATTTTGTGTCATTGTTGGACTAGAAATGGAGTATAAGAAAGAAAGGTTTGAGATTTGTGGTCTAAAACAAGCCAGACATTTACATGGCTATAAATCATCACATTAAGAATAAAATGGAAATTCCTAAGTTAAAATATTCTAAACATAAAAAGGTGGCATTCTTCTTGGATAGACTAAAACAGGAACTCAGGAAGTGTGCCGCATATATAGCGGAGACAGGGAGTATATGAAACTACTTGATCTAATATTTACCATATGAAGTCTCACATGTCGAAATAGGCATACGGTAAGAGCTGAAATCTACTACTCCCTCCATCTCATTTTATTTGGCGATGTATGACTAGGCACATAATTTAGTAAAGACTTTGAAACTTGTGGCTTGAAACAAGTCATAGACATTTGTGCAACTATAGATCATCTCATAAAGCGCAAGTATAGTTAAATTGTTTCTAAATACACAAAGGAATCATTCTTTTCGGGACAGACTAAAAAGGAAAGTGTGCTACATAATTTGGGACATAGGGAGTAATATTGTATGTTCAGAGCAATGGAAACACCTGTAGCATATGATAATGGAAAACAATTGGAAACCAACCTTATCCAACCACAGCTAGCAGGATACAACACACCTATTCCACCTCCCCCCACTTTTCTCCCAACAGCAATCTCATCAGTAGCATCCAAGTTACAAGTACTAAAAATAGAGAACCTAGCAAAATCAAAGAATTCAAAAGATCTGCAATCTCTAGTAATTTGACATTAAATTAAACCTATAGCTACTGCAGAACATCCTCTTCTTCCCTCCAATAAGCATGCTGAGGGTTTTTCTCCGTTGTTCTTACATGTTTTTAGCCTAGAACAAAAGCCTTTGCATTCTTTACATGGTTGCCCACATTCAATCAAAATCATCAAGGAGGGAAGAAAACAAACAGAAAATGACATGTGCCTCAAGTGCAGATACTTATTTAACAGGTATCAAGATCTTGAAAGCCTGAAAGTCAGGTGCAAATATATTCAACCACGGCATCAGTTTCTAAAAGGATTAAGTAAGGGCTCATCACCTCCTGTTCCAACTTGAACAAGTGACGGTTGAAGTGTTGTTGCAACCTTTCATTGGCATAATTAATGCAGAACTGCTCAAAGCTGTTCCTCTGGAAAGGAAATCAAAGTCAGCATAATCAGAAATAAAAGAAGATGAACTAACCAAGCATTATAAACACAATACCTCGAATGATTCAAAACCATAAATATCAAGAATGCTGATAGATCTTCCAGTTCGACGTTTGCCAACTGCAAGTGACTTGTTTATTTGTTCAACGAGCCAGTCAAACAGACAAGAATAAATTGATTTTGCCAATGCATCTCTTGTGTCAGTAGCCTAACAAATTGGCAGAAAGATCAATTGTTAAAGGACTTCTTAAATGGTCCATTCGGTCAAATGCAGCTAACAAGCTTTCAGCAGGCCATATAATGAATCATTACCGGAGATAGTGTTAGCTTTTGGACAATATCATCATTTCTTACTCTCATTTTTCGAGTTGATAAAGCTAGTTTTAGCTCTTCCACACCACACCCGATTAAAGTTGAAACAGTTGTTAGGCCTACAGAATTAGACATCAAATAATAACATCAAAGAGTCAACAATAAAAGCATGATACCATTGTAATTTCTTGGAAAACCATCAAAGAGTATAAGAAGATTCTCCTAACATACTTTAGATTGATATACAAATTAATCACCAGCATCTTAATCTCAAATTAGTTGAAGTTAGCTACATGAAACTTCTATGGCCATTCTACTCTAATTATAGCACTAATTGTTAGGCATATCCTACTTGCAGAGCTTTAATTAGTCTAGACAGACTCCTCCCTGAACATCGACCTAATATAAGTGCAACAACTAAGTAGGTTTTTGGCCATAGGATTTGGGACCCCACTTACAAGTTTTGTTTGAAATCAGCGTTTGTTTATGAAATCTGCACAAAATTTCAACTTCAATTTCAAATCCCAAAGTTTCCAAAAGTAGGATTTCAAATTCCAAATTGTGATTTCAAATTTTTTGAAATGTAAAAACTTGACCCATAAATTTATACTTTACAAAAAAAGAACCCATCATTTTAAGTTTTACAACAAAAAAAATCATGCTCGACGTGAAGAGATTGTTCATACCATGTGGAAGGATTATATTAAAGGATAGTTGGTTACTACTATTGTTGACTAGTGGATCTTTGTAAGATCATGTGTATTTAAAGGTTTATATTTGTAAATAGCATGTAAATGCAAGCATTTCTTTATAAAAGGAAGGCATAATATATAAACATGACCCGTAACTTGACTTCAACTAACATCTATGACCTTTAACTTTGGGTGTGCACAAGTAGGCACTTAAACTTGTATAAAATTGAATAAGTAGACACACGTGTCCTATATGGCATAATACACGTAGGACGCTACGTAGGACACAAAACTGCCATGTAGGACGGCATGTAGGATGAATGTGTCTATTTTGTTCAATTTTATACAAGTTTAAGTGTCTGCTTGTGCACACTCAAAGTTAAAGGTCATAGTCGTCCGATGAAGTCAAGTTAAGGGTCATGTTTATATATTATGCCTAAAAGGAACATGAAGATTTGTGATTTATTAATGCGGCACCTTAGATATATATTTTTTTTATTTTTTTTTATGACAAGGGAAACCTGCAGCCGCTACCCTTTGGGTGTGCACAAGGTAAAACCCCCGCTCCTATGCAATAGCTCGCAAACCACATAGGAGAGGTAACCCGCACTAGGCAAGCCCGGTGCGACGAGCTCGACCCAGAAGGCAAACTCCTTGCTTTCGCTGGCAAGGGGTTTCGAACTTGAGACCTCCAACATGGAAGTCCCAAGCCCAAACCATTGGGCCACCCCGAAGGGTATGCGGCACCTTAGATATTTCAATACCTTGTTTATGAACTATGGTTTTTTGCATTTAGTAAGATTGTATAAGAGTTGGGGAAGATTGATAGTTTTCACAAATTGTGGGGCTTTTATGTTCAAGAGGAAAAATACACCTTAAGAAATCCAAATTGCACGTCCAAACAAAATTCAACTTCAATTCAACATGATTTCAAATCACAACTTGAAATTATGTCCAAACGGGCCCTAAATATGTCACAAGTTGGTATTGCTCGTGTATATCCTTTAGTTGAGTTATAGGTCCCACATAGGTATAAAGTGATACCCTAAGGATTGATACCAGTAATGTACATCCACTTTTGTTGATCAATTTTTTCCACACGATATTGGAACCAACTATTGGTAAGCCCATCTGCGTACTCATAGGTCAGCATTCAAATTAAAATTGAGTTATATAATACTCAACATCTGGTGTAAAAGGCATCTTAACGGTTTTATAAGGGGATGGGTCATTCCACCAACAGCCTTAAGGTTTAGTTAATATTCACATTCTTTCTTTCCTATTTTATCATTGTGTTATATTATAAACTAATTGGAATTGATTCCGTGAGATTATAGATCACTGAGCTTTCCTCTATAATATATATCAATTTATTATGATGATGATTCATAATCTAATAATTTTGAAGCTAGTTGTCAAGCTATTGCAATCATCCTCTTTTATCCGAACTTGGAACTGGATGCGCTTTGCAAATGACTATAAATAGAAGTTGAAAACTAGTGTTTTATGTGAGTTGAGGAAGGCAATACTAAATAATGCCTTAAGGATTCTAAAATTATTATGCGAAGACTAAAAGTTGGTCTAGTATCACACGATCACATTACATCCAAAGAGAATGATTATGTGACTTTGCTTTATCAATTTTTTTACTTTTCTTATATGTCCCATAGTTAACTACATATTTTAACTTGAGTCAACCAAAGTGTTATAATAGAATAGGTATACACAATCCTACACAGAATAGGAATAGTTTATAGTCTCCTGGTTGGTAAGGAATTGTATCATAGTGTCTATAAATAGGGTTCTCTATGTAATAATTAAAACACAATTCAATAATATTTTTCTCATATATTTCTCACGAGCATTGGTGAGAACAAACAAGTCACCGTATGTCTATGTCAATTTCCGGTGGTTGTTGGGTCTGATTTCCTTTCTTTTTCTTTCGGTGGGTGTTGTGCGAAAACCAACACCACCACGAGGCTCGAAAAGCCCTCGCGACCAAACCCCAGCCAGAACCATCGGAAAACATCACCCCAAGCACTCTCACGCGCCGATCGGAGGTGGTAATTTCCGGCGAGATTTGGCTTACGCGCCGGCGCGTGAGGGCTTTTGAGAAATTTTTTGACAGTTGGGGTCGTCCAACCATTTCGACCAAATCTAATCACTAGAATTAGGGTTCCGACTATTTCCAGGTAGTTTCCGGCGACTTTTTCTTTGAGATTTGAATTTTCCGACAATCAGATCTCTATAATCAAGTTTTTTGTTGTTTCCAAGACAAATTTAGCATAATGTCTTTTGGGTGTGATGTTTTTGGTTCTAAAAATATGGGATTGGAAGTTCTAGCCCTCTAATCACTTCAGAACTTTTATTGGGAAGTTCAAACTATTTATCTTGGGCTTCCTCGATTGAACTGTGGTGCAAGGGTCAAGCTATCCAAGATCACTTAATGAACAAGACTTATGTGGTAGATGTAAAGGCAAAGACTAGTGAGGAAGATGTAAAAGCCAAAGCACAATGGGAGAAAGTAGATGCTCAATTATGTAGTCTCCTATGGCATTCTATTGATTCCAAATTGATGCCCTTGTTTTGCCCATTCCAGACGTGTTATACAGTTTGGGAAAAGGCTCGTGCTTTATACACTAATGACATATCTCGATTCTATGATGTAATATCTCGGTTGACCAACTTAAAGAAACAAGAATCCAATATGCCTACTTACTTCGGACAGGTACAGGCAATCATGGAGGAATTCGACACGTTGATGCCAGTTACTATGAATGTGGAAAAACAACAACACAGACAAACATTATTTCTAGTTCTTACCCTTGCTGGACTTCCTCCTGACCATGATTTTGTGCGTGATCAGATTTTAGCTAGCCCTACAGTTCCTACAATCGATGAATTATTCTCTCGTCTACTTCGTCTTGCCGCGCCTCCCAGCCACAAAGTAGTTTCATCACCTACCATTGACTCATCTGCTCTCGCATCTCAAACCATAGAAAAACGAGCATATCAATCTATGGAGAATCGACGAGGAGGAGGTCGTCTTGGAAAACCTCGATCGAAGTGTAGTTATTGTCATAAGTCTGGATCATGGGTCATGGACTCGGGTACTTCTGATCATATTTCTGGTAACAAATCACTTCTGTCAGCTATTGTTTATTCACAATTTCTTCCTGCTATTACTTTGGACAATGGGATCCAAACAAAACCAAAAGGGGTTGGAAAAGCCACACTCCTATCTTCTGTCACTCTAGACTATGTTCTTTATGTCCCTGGTTCTCCTTTTAATCTGGCATCTGTTAGTCGTTTGACACGTGCCCTACATTGTAGCATAACCTTTTTTTGATGATTCTTTTCTCATGCAGGACCGCAGTACGGGACAGATGATTGGCATAAGATATGAATCACAAGACCTTTACTATCTTACCACTTCAAATTCTTTCACAGCATGCTCTGTTACATATCCTCCGGACCTCATTCACAAACATTTGGGACATCCGAGTCTATCCAAACTGCAACAGATGGTGCCTAGTTTATCTAAATTAGATTGTGAGTCATGTCAACTCGGGAAACACACTCGTGCCACATTTTCACATGGTACTGAGGGGAGTTCAGAGTCTATTTTTTCATTAGTTCATTCTGATATTTGGGGTCCTAGTAGAGTTAGTTCCACCTTAGGATTTCGTTATTTTGTTAGTTTCATTGATAATTATTTGAGATGTACTTGGGTTTTCTTAATGAAAGATCGTTTTGAATTATTTTCTATATTCAAAAGTTTCTTTGTTGAAATACAAAATCAGTTTGGTGTTTCTATTCGTACTTTTCGTAGTGATAATGCCTTAGAATACTTATCATCCCAGTTTCAGGTTATGTCTCACCAAGGAATTATTCACCAAACATCTTGTCCATACACTCCTCAGCAAAATGGTGTAGCAGAAAGAAAGAATAGGCATCTCATTGAGACTACTCGCACTCTACTCGTTGAATCCCATGTTCCGCTTCGTTTTTGGGGTGATGCAGTCCTTTCATCTTGCTATTTAACTAATAGAATGCCCTCATCTTCTATTCAGAATCAGGTTCCACATTCCATACTGTATCCTCAGTCACATCTCTATTCTATCCCTCCTCATGTATTTGGGAGCACATGCTTTGTTCATAACTTAGCCTCAGGAAAAGATAAATTAGCCCCTCGTGCTCTTAAATGTGTCTTTCTTGGTTACTCTCGAGTTCAAAAAGGGTATTGTTGCTATTCACATGATCTCCGCCGATATCTTATGTCTGCCGATGTAACATTCTTTGAATCTCAACCTTACTACACATCTTCTGATCATCCTGATGTCTTTGAGGTCTTACCCATACCTCAAGTCTTGCCTGTATCGACTTTTGAGGGACCAACGATTACTTCTCCATCTCCAGTTGTAGTGCCACCACTCCTAACTTATCATCGGCGTTCACGTCCAACAATAGTCTCAAATTATTCATGTCATGCGTCGGAACCTGCTCCCACTGCGGCCTTGCCTCCTGCTAGCCAATCGATTACACTTCAAAGAGGTACACGATCTACTCGAAATAATAATTCACATTATACTTTCTTGAGTTATCATCGTTTATCTTCACCCCATTATGCCTTTGTATCATCTTGGTCCTCTATTTCCATCACTAAGACTACAGGAGAAGCACTTTCTCACTCTGGATGGAAGCGAGCTATGATTGATGAGATGTCTGCTTTACATTCAAGTGGTACTTGGGAGCTTGTCTCCCTGTAAGTCTACTGTTGGCTGTCGTTGGGTTTATGCGGTCAAAATTGGTCCAGATGGTCAAGTCGGTTGGCTTAAGGCTCGCCTTGTTGCCAAAGGGTATACTCAGATATTTGGGCTAGATTATAGTGCCACTTTCGCTCCTGTGGCCAAAATAGCATATGTCCGTCTTTTTCTATCTATAGATGTTGTTCGTCATTGGCCTCTTCATCAGTTGGACATTAAGAATGTTTTTCTACATGGTGATCTTGAGGAAGAAGTCTATCCAACCACCTGGTTTTGTTGCACGGGGGGAGCCTAGTAACCTTGTATGTCGATTGCATCAGTCACTCTATGGTCTGAAACAATCTCTTTGAGCTTGGTTTGGAAAGTTCAGCACAGTAATTCAGGAGTTTGGCATGACTCGTAGTGGAGCTGATCACTCTGTGTTTTATCGGCATTCAGCACCAAATCTGTGTATTTATTTGGTTGTTTACATTGATGATATCGTTATCACCGGCAATGATCAAGTTGGTATCGCTAATTTGAAGCAGTATCTCTTTTAGCATTTCCAAACTAAAGACCTCGGCAGACTGAAGTATTTTCTAGGTATTGAGGTTGCTCAGTCTAGATCAGGTATTGTTATTTCTCAACGCAAGTATGCTTTAGACATTCTTGAGGGGGCAGGAATGATGGGATGTAAACCCATTAACACTCCTATGGATCCGAATGTTAAACTCCTTCCCGGACAAGGGGAGCAACTCAGTAATCCTGAAAGGTATAGACGGTTGGTTGGAAAATTGAATTATCTCACGGTGACTAGACCAGACATCTCTTTTCCAGTGGGTGTTGTAAGTCAGTTTATGACTTCTCCTTCTGATAGTCACTGGGATGCAGTTGTTCGTATTATGCGATATATAAAGTCAGCTCCTGGTAAAGGACTACTCTTCGAGGATCAAGGCCATGAGCATATCACCGGATATACAGACGCTAATTGGGCAGGATCACCCTTTGATAGACGTTCTACATCCGGATATTGTGTTTTAGTAGGAGGTAATTTGGCGTCATGGAAGAGTAAGAAACAAAGTGTGGTTACTCGATCCAGTGCAGAAGTAGAATATCGAGCAATGGCTGTAGCAACTTGTGAGCTAGTTTGGATCAAATAGTTGCTTGGAGAACTAAAATTTGGAGAAATCGGTCATATGGAACTTGTGTGTGATAATCAAGCGGCCCTTCATATCGCATCAAATCTAGTGTTTCATGAGAGGACTAAGCACATTGAGATTGATTGTCACTTTGTGAGAGAAAAGATACTCTCAGGAGATATTGTTACCAAATTTGTGAAGTCAAATGATCAACTTGCAGATATCTTCACCAAGTCCCTTACCGGTCCTCGTATTAATTACATTTGTAACAAGCTAGGTACGTATAATTTGTATGCACCAACTTGAGGGGAGTGTTAGAATAGAATAGGTATACACAATCCTACACAAAATAGGAATAGTTTATAGTCTCCTAGTTGGTAAGGAATTGTATCATAGTGTCTATAAATAGGGTTCTCTATGTAATAATTAAAACGCAATTCAATAATATTTTTCTCATATATTTCTCACACAAAGTATTACAAATCAAAAGGGGGAAAGGAAGGTGTCCAAGTGAGAATAAGAGTGACACGAGGAAATAATAGCAAACAATCCCTAAAGACATTACCCAAAAGGAAAAAACTACCGCCTACTAGGAATCGGAAAAGCTGCAAATAGTTGAAGTGATTATCTTTTTACTTTCCAAATTACCTTCATCCACAACTGGCTCAGCATGGTTTTCATTATCGACGGCTGCAAAAGAGATATTTCCAAGCCATAAAACTGCAGCTAGCATCGAAAAAACACTCTCTTGATCCTCCTTGCTGATATGGACTACATCGAGTGCTTCCTAAAACAACACTCCATAATTAGCTTCTCAACAAGTTTTAAGGAAACAAACAAGATCAAAAGTCAATTGACTTGAAGATAAAAGGTGAAATCATTTTTTCATGGAAACATGACTTAGGCGACTGGAAGAATATTACCATTACAATACGAAATTGTTCAGCATCATCAACCCCAGAAATTGAGTGGCAATTGCTTTGCCTCAAATAGTTATACTCACTCACATCCTTCAAATTTAATTTTTCTGCAGATGACGCACAAAGAGAGATGAAATAACACCTAAGGTGTCTGACAAATATAGTAATAACTTGTAACTTCAAAACAAAGTACTCGGATTTAAGTTTTATATTAGGCATAGTACCGATCAGAAACCACTATAATCTAGCACATACTATCATTCAATCCAAGTTCCATTTTTGTTGAGTTGTACCTGCTTTGTACATGCAATTCTCGTCCAAACCCTTTCATATATTGATATTAAGCTGCATTTGTATGTGCTAATGTGCATTGTAACTAAGGCGAACTATCTTCTTCTGAAGATAATCCACAGGTAGTTAACAGTTTCTATGACATTTACTATAAACAATGGAAGTGTCAACCAAAATTATGGAGCAAACATATAACAGCCACATAATAAAGGAAAAACATCTAGAAAAAATGTATTGAGAGATCATACAATGAAAATCTCACCCTCGTATATGTTTATCAGTTCATACCTTTGAGAGCTCCTGGAGCTCCTGCACAGAGCTGATAAAATATATGATATGACCTTTCTCCCTCGCTACATTGAACCACTCTGGACTGTTCCATAAAACATATTCATTAAGTGTATATTACAAAAAATAAGATTTGCTGTTGATCAAGGCAACTCAAAGGGAAAAAGTACCTTTTCAAGTAGAACTGTGAAGATCGAGAAACAATGCCAGCAGCCAAAGGAAAAGTACAAATACATGTCAGCCACTTGATTTGACTTTAGTACAAAAATTTCATTTCAATGAACTCATACAGATTGCTGTCTTACATGTTTGAATATTAGCCCCAGATATTTTTCCAGTCTCACTAAAGTGAATCTCAATAAGCTTCCCCTGTCAATAAAATAGTCAGCAATTTCTCAAAGGCTCGGCAGACATCTTGAAAAATGATTACAATGTAAAAATTCAGTTCTGGTTATAGGAAAACTACTTACAAATCGACTTGAGTTGTCATTTCTTAAAGTTTTAGCATTGCCAAAGGCTTCTAAAATCGGATTTGTTTTCAGAATTTCATCCTCTATTCCACTACCACCTCCAAGGGCAGCCAAGTATTGCATTGCAATCTTTGCTGTTTCAGTTTTGCCAGCTCCGCTTTCCCCACTGGGTATGAACAAACCAAGGACTATTTTAGGATAAAGATTATATAAGATAACTTAATGCAATAAATTAGTACTCACGAATTTCTTGAAAGTCAAAATATATCACAGGCATTATAGGAAGTCAAAGAGGATCGTATGTAATAAGCAAGAAGTATTGTAGATATAACTACTAGTCAGAGTCTACACAAAAGAACGTATATTAGTCTAACTCCAGCTAGCAGGAAATAAGCACAATAGAAAAGGCCAATCAGCCTAAATAATAAAAATGCATGCCTTCATGTAAGCCACCAAGTGAGAATAACAAATTACCAAATTAATCATCCACTTTCCACTCTGAGTTTACCAAAAGTGATCTCTGATGTGCTGGCATTTGACAGCACATTTGATTCTTTTAGTTATGAATAATTGTGAGTTCTTGAGCAAAAAAGTGTCTTTTATTAGTGTTTCTACTGTGTTGGACAGGATTAGCCAAGACAAGAAAGTAAAATGAAGCAAAGTGTTGCTAAAGGAAAGCTCCGGCGGGCCGTTAGACCTGTGATGAGCTATCGGGGGTAGCCGTCACATTTGCAGAGAAAAGCCCAAGTTTCTGAAGTTTTCTGATGGCAAGGACGACAAACCATCAAGCCTACCACGGGCCGTCAGACCAAGCGTCACACATGCAGAGTTGATCCACCTTCCAAAGTTAAAGCGGAGGTGGATCTGATGGACCGTCAGATCTCCAACGAACCGTCAGGCTGGGCGTCACACTTGCAGGGTTAAGGCACTCTCTGAAGATCAGATGACGCTAAGGCGACGGCCCGTCACATCAGACGCAGCATCAGACGAGCCTCGAGACTTCTTCTTTCTGTTTTTAAAGTTAAAATTTCCTAGAACTATAAATAGTATCTTTAGGGTTTTATTTTATGATCTTTGTTTTAGCGAAGAAGACGATAACGCTTGAACAGAGTTTGAACGAGAATTACATTGATTAATTGAATCAAGTGTTGATTGTCTTTTAACTCTCGTAAGTAATTACTTCTTGAATGAATGCAATTATATTGCTTGCTTCATTAATCATGAGTGGCTACACCCCACAACCAAGGGTTGTGGAATCCATGACGACTGACCCAAAAATTGGGTTTTTACGAAATAAATCGGATGCTGTATTTGTATACCTTATTACCTCTTTCATCTTAATTGACTTTTAACGGTTGCAAACATTAAAACCTTCCTTAAAGTTCATCTTGTTTGAGTAAAAAGGCTAAAACTTGGGAAAAAAAGTTAAAAACAAGAATTCGAGGATTTGGACTCGTCTAATGGTTAATGTTGTAGCAAAATTAACCAACTTGAGTATTTATCTGTTGAAATGAATGCAACACTTTTAGTTCAAAAGAATAAAAGTGATATGCATTAAATGTGGTTAGAAATAATTAAGTGTCACATAAGTTTGATAAACTGATATACTAACAACGCAAGATGAAGTTCTGTAATTAACCCGAAAATGGTCAAACAGTCTTGGTGAACACAATCATGGTTAATTCTCTCTGGTTGATTCTAAATTAAGTGGTATTGTTCATTGTTACTTGTCAAAAAGTGAATCTTAAACCAAAACCCAAAATTCTCATATTTCCCATTTTGTTCTTAGATTTCGCTTTATTCCCAGTGGGATTCGACCCCAACCTAGTTGGATTCTATATTTGACGAAGATTGTTTTATACTTCTTAATTGAGGTGTAATTTTGGGCGTAGCAATCTCCTTAGTATTATTTCTTTTTTTCTTAAAAAGAAAACCCTTTGTGATATTATTTGTGCCAAAGTGCATATAATATGTAATGAAACAGTAGTAGTACGAAAAGAGAAAAGGGGGAGGGGGGTACAATTTGAAGTTCCTCCAGAAAATTCAGAAAAATATAGGACTCAGTAGGTAACTTCTCATTAAACCCAATCAAAAAGGAAGTTTAGACAATCCAGGCCTTAAAAACGGCCTTTACTTAACATTGAAAAGTTATCTTTCTCTCTAACCAAATGTACGGAAACATGCATTGTAAAACTGACTTATTTTGATGAGACATACATTAAAAAATAGGACCTGATTACCCCACTATTATTTCCTGCATTTATCCAAACCTTTAAATATTTTGGCAGCATAAGACCATCAATCTGCTGTCGTTCACAGTACAGTAAAACATAGCTAACATTTCCCTCCCCTTTGATACGGAAAAGACAACAGTCACAGAGATTGCCGACTTCTATGTGTTATGTCGGAGCTGAATTGGGAAACTGATTTAGGGTTTGTCAGCATAAAGATTAAATGAGACTATGTAGAGGTACACGTGTATATGTATGGAGCAGCCAGCAAATAAAAGAAGGATCACACGAATTGTAATCGTACGGTGCAGAATTAAAATGGGAAGTCATAATCTACGGCTAAGGATTAGCATCAGCTAACTAAATACCTAACAGACTAGAGCTGGACAGTTATACGAATTCTGGTAAAAATCCTAGCCACCAAATATCTTCTCTCTAATGTCTAGTTTCTCTCTCCATCTCTTCAAACCTTCTTCTTCCTAATTTTTTCAGGGAAATTACAGAGGAACTCAAGCTTGTAATGGAGTATTAAGCTTAGAATTACCCTCTTCATTTTCATCATTCAAATGTGGTTACATTGTATTGAATTCACAATCAATAAAATTCCATTTTTGTCCTATTCCTTGATTGCAATTTACACACATTGCAAGTATATCACAATTGGTATCAAAGCATAATCCTGGCCTTAAAAGATAACAATTACAGAGACAAGATCTAAATCAATGGAGGATAACATGAAGAAACTCGAGTCGCAATTGCAGAATCACATGGCTGAAATAGGAAAGAAATCTGAAGCCACTGATGTAAAGATTGATGATCCGGGAAGAAAGCTTGACATCGTGATGGAAAAACTTTGCCGGTGCAGAATGGCATCTTGGGTAGTTGTTATGGTCCATTGCGAAGTCCCACATTAGTACAACAAAGTGTTAATGTGGGGTATTTATTACCCTGGGCTCTCCTACCATAATAGCTAGCTTATGGGGTGTGGTTCTCCCTGTTATACAGTGTTATACAGTGGTATCAGAGCCACCCCACCGCTCTTTGTACCCATTGTGCCTTGGATGATGACGCCGGTATGGCAGTGTTTATCCGGGGCTAGTAATGTCTAGCGCACAGCCATCAAGGACGACGGAAACGGAGAATGGTGGGGTATTTATAGCCCTGGGCTCTCCAACCTTACTAGTTAGCTTTTGGGGTGTGGTTCTCCCTGGTTATAACACTATGACATGTCCTTGCTTTTTCTTTATCACCCAGAAATCCCCGGGCCCAATGGCCCATAGTTCAAATTAAGGTGGCCGTCAAACTTTCTCCAATTAAATACCAAGCTTTTGTCTGTGGCAAGGTTGAAACCCATAACATGTGCCTAATCCACATACCACGTGTTGTGCTCTTACACTTTGAAATTGTGTTATTTTGGAAAATAGCATATATTTCTAAAAGCTTCCCCCACTGTCAATTCCGGCCTTAACCTAAACCATCCCTAGAAAACAAGTTCACTTTGGTTTGGCATCAACTGCTGACACACCCTAAATCAAAAGGCATACACCAACAGTCTGTTGCCCATTGAAATGTGAGAAAACAATTTAGCATTTTCCACCCTCTCATTACTGAAAAAAATAACAATGTCATGGATTTTCTTCCTTCTACGATTATGTCCTTTATACTTCTTGTAATAAAACTTAGTAGTGTACTTTCTGGATTCTCATCTAACTAATCATATCTGGTAACTAAGGAGATGGGCTCCCCTATTTGTTCCATGAACCAGCTATTATAAAGGACAATATTTTAGAAAGTTTTTATATGCATGTTCATACGATAGCTTGAATCAGATTAATCTCAGTGGGAGCAAGAAAAACAATAAGCATGTAAAATGATTCAACATTTCAAGCTAGTAGGTTCATATTTATGGATTCTTTGCTTCCAATGTGATTCTATTCTTTTGATAACGTCGATGTGGTTCTATACTTATCTAATTTCACGTGGATTAACAAGAGATCTGAGTCAGTTGAGATAATTTCCCTCCTTGACACAGATGCATGAATGGACCAGTAATTTAAAGCAATACATGCTGAGCTTGACATCATGGGCTTATGACCCAAGAGGGGGCAATAAAGTGAAGGGACAAATAACATTTACAAAAAAAAAAATAGTGTATATTAGTTAGATGAGATTCAGCTCTGAAGATACGAAAGAAAATGGATATTAGAAGACAACAAACAAAATGAAAACTATAATGCATGTAACTAGCTGACCTTATAATGATAGACTGATTCACTTCATCTGCAGAAAAAAGAGAACTATGTAAGATTTATCATGATTGCCAGGAATGATGTTCGGCCTCAATCATTATTACTGGATATACATAACTTCAGTACCTCGAACCATTTCTCTTATTGCCATATCTGTGATGGCATATACATGTGGGCTCTCAACGGATTTACGTTTATAAGCTTCAATGTACTCATTGCTATACAATGCGACTTTCTTAAAAGGATTCACAGCAACAAGAACTGGACCAGCTTTTGTCTAAAAGAGGTGAAGAGGATAAGAAATAAAGGCATAAGAATAAGAAAAATCAAGAAAAAGTTAACTACAACTTGATTAGGAAAATTTGTGCATACATAAATCATATCTCTATTGTATCTGTACTGAAGATTGTACAGCACTGATGGCTCATTTAGATAACTCAATTGCATAAGATCATCCACACCATCAAGAATATCAGGATTTGCAGGTATTAAATCACCAGCTTTAACTTTTAAGACCTGCTTTGACCAAGAACAGACAAGGTATGAGATTAAATCATATACTTGAACCTTCACTAACCATGAAAAGTCTTTTAATTTAAAGAAGAAAGAGATGTGTTTGTAAAACAAACATGGAACAAGAACTTTAAGAAAGTTTGACAGGTAAGATATAGAGCCCTTAGATTAGGAAGAAGCGTGGAAGGGACTTGGAATCTGGGGAGGGAGAAAAATGGTGGTACATGGTTGGAGCAGGACAAGGGTAAGGTACACAGAGGCCATGACGAAATGAGAATGAGAGCGGCAGATGGGTGATATAGAATAAGCATACTTCTTTTTGTTTCTAAGGCATCCCTTCTTTTCAACTTTTTGAACAGATTGACTAGAGAACTGCTGAAACAGTTCGTTTCTTTTACACAGAGCTCTGTAAGCAAAAAGATGAAAAATTCTTAGCGAACTGCCTTACTTTTCCTTCAGACAATGATATGAGAACTTCATTTCCAGATTTCGAAATGAATGTTGTCAGCTCCCAGCTCCCATCAGCTAATTGAAACCATGAATGAAGCTTCTGCAACAAGTCCACGCCAAAAGTTCAAAAAAGAAGGTAAGAAAATCATTGAAAGTGGAAATATCTTTGTGCGGTCAAACCAGCATATCATGACTACAAGCCAGTAGAAAAGATCTCATCAACCAACCCAACACATAAAATATGAGGGGGGAATGGGGGATTATCCTGCTTCAAATCATTGTAAAGGTAATAATTGCACATGTTGAACATTACTTGTATATGTTGCAACCCAAATCCAACATAAAATTCAAAAGAACTTGAATTCAAACAAGCAAGAAAAAGAATTTGAAGGCTGCCATTGACTATTTTATGTCGAAGAATTTTTCCAAAAGCTGTCCACAGGTGAGATGAACTAGGCCATCTTTTGGCTTTTGCCAAAGCTATACGAACAAATGATCCTATAAATAATTAGCCACCAGCTGTCTCACAAGATCCAACACTGTAAAGCACTTGTCAAGAACCAATAAAATATACTCCCTCCGTTTCAAAAACAGTGGCCTAGTTTGACTTGGCACGGAGTTTAAGAAAATAAAGAAGACTTTTGAATCTTGTGGTCTTAAATTAAAGTTATGTCAAATGTACAAAATTGCCCTTTAATCTTGTGGCCTTAACATGTCACATGGAAATGTTACCAAAAAAGGAAAGAGGTCATTCTTTTTGAAACAAACTAAAAAGGAAAGTAGGTCATTCTTTTCAAAATAGAGGGAGTATCTGGATTAACGAAACCCCTCTAATTGGTTGCACTCTGTCTAAATTTACAGGTTGCACAGAAACAGTGAGATGCAAGTTTATCTTAGGTGCAGCATCACAAAATCAATAAACAACCTCTGTGTTTGCAAACTTCATGAATGGTGGTAACTTCTCCTGCTCGTTTCCTCCCCCTCCCTAAAATTCCAGTCTCCAGAGCCGTTTTGAAGCTACTTCAGATCATTCAATATCTTTCCAGTCATTGTAACTGCGTTGAAGTATGTGACTAACTCATCCAAAAGCTTAAGTTGTTACAAAGGGAACGCTTTTATTTATTTAATCATGTCTTCAATATGCCCTCTCATGCGTAGTCTTATTCTTTTTCATGAGCTAAGAACGGGGAAAAAATTTCTAATAATAGGTAGCGGTGAGACTTGAAAACAGGACCTTTGCATGTTGTGGTACCATGTTGAAATATGTAACCAACTCATTTAAAAGCTTAAAAAATTAGGTGGCACTATTATTTATTTTACGTCTTCAACAAACTCAAAAAAGGATAACTTATTTGGTTCATGAAATCCATCCATTTGCATGGCATTAAAAATTGGGGAAATACCAATGGTATTGGAACTCTGAAGAGGGGATTTAAGCATGGATCTTTTGAAACAGGAGCGCAGACGAGTTTAGTATAACTATATACACTTCTCTAAAAGCATAATCACAAACTTGTACACCAGAAGAAATACTCTACAATCACTCACAATACCAGAAATTATTGAAAAGTTAAAGTCACTGATTTTCCTTCTGAAAGTTCTGTAGTCCTGTCACGATATTCCCATAATAACTGGTCCACTACACACATTGTACTGTACTCACAAATTGTATCCCTTCAGTGAGCAAGGATCGGACAATATGTATCGCCCCATACCTCTTGGTATGCACATAGACAGACTTTCAAGTCATCGAGCCTTTCTCAGAAGCAGATGCATCTCTCATAATTCACAAGTCAATTACATAATGAGAAACAAGGGAGACAGTCTTCTATCTAAGAACAAAAAATGCAGCATGCATTATGTTTGATTCTTCTGCTATTCACATGATGGAAAATCCATACTTCATTCCACAAGAAGAGAAATAGATAACCTCTATGTGCTGAAACTTAAATAGATTATTTTCACACTGCGTATAGTAAGTTGATCATCTTCTAACTGTAACACACGAGAAACTCCAGAAAGACATTCCTACTTAAGCCAATGTTTACAAAAAAAATTACCAACAAAAGCAAGCCAGTTTTCAAACTAGTAGCTTAACCAAATCCTAATAGAAAGGTTGCGGATATTGATGGTTTCTGGGTCAACTTGTATGCACCTCAAGTATTCCACTGGACAACCTATCCAGCCCACAAGCACAGGTTAATAAGGATCTTGCTCATAGTGGCTGAAGGAGATGGCCTCACACCAAGTGTCGTCACTGGGATTTGAATCCGTCATCATCAGATTGATAGTCTCGTACCTCAAACTCTAGGTCATCACCTTGGGAACAGAAAGGAAGGTTGTTGATAAAGCATTCTTCTTTGTTCAGATTATGAAGATTAACATAAGCACCTCTGGGGACTTTATTTCAAGCAACCAAATCAGAGACTTCAACCTTGGACAGGCAACATATTGGAAAAAAACGTCACCATCCTTGTAAATTTCCATTTCTCGATAAGTCATCCATAGTATGAAACATTACCCTTAGTCAGAAAAAGAATATATCTCATTGTTCATAAAGCATTTTCTCCTCCGGATATTTGGGAAAAAAACAAGCTCTCTGGATGCTCCCTTCCAAACTATGGAACAAGTTTCAGACTATAAGCCAACAAACTTGGAGAAAATGCTACCAATCCTTCTAAATTCCCATTCCTTTATGGGAGTCATCCATTGTATGGAACACTTCCTTAATTACAAAAGATATTTCCATTGTTCATCCGCACTGCTGTTTCTTTCATAATGAACAGCTATGCAGTAATATAAGATTTGGAAAGGCAACATTCTTCAAGGAGGATTTATCCACCATTTCTTTTGAGTGGATATATTACTACCCATGTCATGAGAGTCTAGTTTACAAAATAATACTGCATTCCAATCAAATGATAGGAGTCCATAGGTAAAAGATGAACTTACAACAGAATGGTAAGCTTTCGGTATTTAAAATGGGAACAGGAATCGTGGTGATCTAGAATTTCCTAAATTTCTTTAGGTAAGATAACAATCTGCACATACACCAATTCTATTGTAGGAGAGATTTTCCCCAAAAAGGAGATTCTTTTGGATTAGTTATATAGGGGGAGAAAATTTATTTGTTAAAAGAGCTATAGTAAAATTTACGAGCAAAAAATAAATAAATAACCAGATAAATGTAACTACCGAAAATTTTATAATGATGCCTCTTCATGTTTCGAAAAGCAGCTAAAACTACTATCCATCTAAAGCACAGCACTCAACTCCGAGCAAAATAACGGAGCAGAAAAGAGAGACTTTGAAGGTATCTTTATGAATCGAAAATGATATTATTAGCTTCCAGAATTCTATTTACTTTGAAGGTATCACTAGCAATATGTTGAAATAAAGATAATTGGTTTTAGGTTTTACAATAAACTAGCTTGTCATTTTCCTGAAAGAAATGATACCAGAGTTGTCCTCCCTGCAAAGTTTAAAATCCAATCACAGACAATGAGCGAAGAAGCTACTGATAACTCAAAAGTGGAGGGTAAGAATCAGCTTCCTAAGCTCTCAACCATTCACAGAAATCACATCAGGTTGTACAAGCCGAGCAACCATAAGTGACTTTCATCAAGTAGTTTACCAGATTAAGCCAACAATATTATAAGCTGAAGGTATTACTGATGAACCGAATATGATCAAAAAGATGGCTTATCTAAAATTCAATCAAGCAACCAACACGACAAACAGAACATCAAATCAACAAGTTGCATACAGATGATACCAACAAACAAAAACAATCCATGAAAAATGATTATCCAATACCTTTTTTGTCACATAAGACGTGGTGTCACTCCATTTCGATTCTACACGAGACGGTGTGAATGCATTGGTGCTCAGATCATCATCACCACTAGACAGGCTTTCCTCAACAGAAAAGTTCAATCTACTGTAAGGGGATTCCTCACTATATCCATCAGCATTACCATTAGCCTCATTCAACAATTCTCCATTCTTGGAGACAGTATTGGATGCCATTCTATGATTAGCCGCATTGACAGTCTCGGACTTGTTCAAACCAAATGCATATCCGACTGGCAGTGATTTGATGGAGTTTAGTGATGGGGTGCCTTTAACTCTCTGTGCCATTCTTCTTAGCAAGTTACTTCAAAGTAAAGCTCTAACAACACAATCAAGATTGTAATAATTGAATCAAAAAGCTAACTTTTTTCTTTCTTCTTCTCCAATAAAGTAAATCAAAAGGTCCCAGTGAGCTTATCTGCCAAACCTAATGGAGGGGACCCATAACAATCTAGCTATACACTCAACAAACAACAAATAGTGGTTCCTCACTCATCAATCACACCATACTCACCAACATCAACATCATTTCCAATTTATAGAATTCTAAAATAAATAATTGGGTCAAAAAATCCCAAAATTTTTCGATTTAATATATATCTGTAATCCAAACTCTTCCCTTCAATTTTGTACAACAAACTCCTCAAAAGTGAACTGCAGTACAAGAAGAGGACAGAGCCAAGATCGATCTAGAACTTTGCCCAAAAATCAAAATGGACTACAGAAATTGAAGTAGTCAAGATATGTAAGAACATAGAAGAAAGAAAACTCGTCCTTGTACTGAGGAAAAGAGAGATGAAGGGAGGAAGGAATGGGGTGTGTGAAAAGCAAATCTAAGAAAATAGAGAAGGAACAGCTTTTGCTTTACTTCTCTTTCCCTTTTAACTTTTCCTTTTGTGAATGTTTGGTCTTTCACTGTACACAACACAGCATTTTGAAAATAAAAGGGGAAGGAGAGGGTGGGTAGGGGGTGGGGTGGGGTGGGGTGTGTCACCGCGACAGCCTCCAAAATTCAATTGTTTTTTTTTATTTTTCAACACCAACCATATAATGTTAATATATTCAAATTCACATGTCACAAGCCTATGAAAATGACTAAATGGCCTTCACTATTTTTTTATTTTTTTACACCACACACAATAGGTTATTTATTTTATGAGGTCTCTATTTATATACATATCACAAAAGAATAAGCTTAATATTTTAACATCCATTTCACTTAGGGATCGTTTGGTTGAGTATATAAGAATAATGTTAAATAGAGTGTATTAGTAATATTTGCATTAACAATGCATATATTAGTTATGTTTGCATTAGTTATACATAGATTGTTTTTATTCATTGTTTTGTTTGATGCATAAAAATAGCATGCATTACATAAAAAAAATTAATTTACAAAGATACTCTCCGCTATTATGGTAAAAAAAAGGTGTAAAAAAAAGTTTTGAGGGGCAATTGGACCTTTAATCATGCTAATGCATGCATTAAAACCATTGCATTGCCAATACCTAGAAATTCATGGTATTAGCAATACACACCTTAATACACAATAGAGTGTATTACTAATGCAAGCATTAGTTATACATAATATAAGTTCGAAAAGAGTACCAAACAAAGTAGGAAAAATTGTATATAATAGCAAACTATTAATTCAAATGAAATGTCATAACCACAGTTTGATTTAATTGTAATCCGTAGCAAACTGTTGTCATTCGCCTCTCTCCCTAGGTTTTCTCGCTCGCCATTCTCGTCAGTCTCTCCCTCGCCTTTCTCATTTTTATATAAACACAAATGTATAAAATGTGTTTGTGTTTGTATAAAGAGAGAGAAAATTATATATATACATATATTTTCGTTCCCCTCTCCCAGATCTCGCTCATCACTCTCCCAGATCTCGCTCGCCACTCTCACTCGCCTCGCTCACTTTATACAAACACAAATGTATGCATTGTGTTTGTATTTGTATAAAGCGAGAGAAAATTGTATATACAAATACATATATTTTCGTCCTATACACTTATGATTATTCAAATACAAAGCTTCCCCTGCCTAGTTTTCTTTTGTCTTTCTCTCTTTCTCGCTTTATACAAACACAGATTATACAATTGATTCTTTTGTATATGTATACCGAAACAGATTATACAATTGCTTCTTTTGTATATGTATAGCGAAATATACATATTAATAGCCCTAACAAACATAAAGTTTGATATGTAGCGGAATTATGCAAACTATAGCTATAACATACATAAATTTTATATTTGCTATATATGAAAGTTGTTCTATTTGAACTTAAAAAACTGTTGCATGGAAGGAAAGGGTAACAACAATAATAATATTAATATCATATTAACATACTCAGCTTAATTTTATAGGTGAGATTTATGAAAGATAGAAAATATTTTATACTATTTTTGTGGATGTAAAAAGATAGTTTTTCGAAAAATCTTCGGCGCAAATAGCGTATACCAAAGTCAATCAAAAATCAAAAAAAGGACATAACAAATAATAAGAAAAAACATAATAGAAAAATGAAAGAAGAAGATGTATTTCAGAATGTTATTTTACTTTGCAAGTGATATTATGGACACATAATTATAATTTTTAAATTTTGTTTTTATACCTTTTTTGTTGGTTACTTATATAATGGGGATAGATTTGAGCTACACTTTTAAATTTTAAGTCATTTTTTATATTTGTCAAATATTTTCAGAAGTCAAAAACTGACTTAAAAGTAGATTTTATCAACTTAAAAGTAGGTTTGACCAACTTTTAAGTCAATCCAAACACCCTCTCAAAGTCCATTTGGATTGGCTTAAAAAATAGTTCTTAAGTCAAAAATAAAAAAGTTAAATTGAAATGAATTTTAAATAAAAAAAATAAAGTAGGGGTAACCCCTGTAGTAAGACTCTTCTGCCTCGTAGTCAATCTACTGATGAGCCTTATCGCCAAAGAAGGGGGTGACCACATTTCTGATCCCTATTTGCATTTTAGTGGGTTGGTCTGGTATGAGAAGTTATGGGAAAGAGTATATTACAACATTTCTAGCTACGTGGAAGCCAGCTGCTTAAAGACAAGCCCCCTAACCATTCCTCTATTCCTGCCCTAAAGCAAGGGAATCCGCTCTGACCCACCACCCTGATAGGAATTGCCAGAAGATCTACTTTTAATTTTTGACTTATGTTAATCAAGTAAAAATATTTAGAATGATTCTTGATTTATGAAAAAAAAGATTATATTGAGATTATAAAATATAAATTTACAATTAAATTACTAGCATAATGAATTTGACCCAAGGAGGACCGAACAAGAGTAAAGTCAATGGAGGGAGGGAGTCAAAGTCTTCTTTAACCCGTTTCAAATCTGAGCTGTTGGATTGAAATTTACGGTTGAGATTTAAACACGTGGCTTAAGATTTGTCCCTTTTTGGTGGGCGGCAAATGGGCTCCCTTCTATATATATCCACTCAAAAATAGTCTAATTATTCTCTATAGCTATAGTTTGATAATTACAATTCGTGGCTACATGTTATAGAGAGGAGAGAGGCAAGTGAGACTGGAAGAGAGAGGAGAGAGGCGAGAGAGAGGGAAAAGAGTGGGAGAAATGTGAATTGTATATGTATATCGGTTAGATAATTGTATATTATATATATGTATTTGTATATATGGCAAGCGAGATTGGGAGAGGGAGGAGAGAGGCGAGCGAGATTGGGAGAGGAAGGAGAGAGGCATGAGAGATTGGGAGAGGGAGGAGAGAGGCAAGCGAGAGAGGGCAGTGGGAGAGAGGTGAATTGTATATGTATATAGGTTAGATAATTGTATATTATACATATGCATTTGTATATATGACAAGCGAGATTGGAAGAGGAAGGAGAGAGGCGAACGAGATTGGGAGAGGGAGGAGAGAGGCAAGCGAGAGAGGGCAGAGAGTGGGAGAGAGGTGAATTGTATATGTATATCGGTTAGATAATTGTATATTATACATATGTATTTGTATATTCTGGTGAATTATACATATACAAACGTGGCTAATTATACAAACTCGAAGTCAACCCATATTATTAATGTATAATGTTAGTCGCGAGTGGTAATTATAGCAAACTATAGCTATAATGAGTAATTAAGTAGTATAAGTTTGCTTAACCGCGTAATTTTCCCTTACTTTAATTGCCTCTAAAATGTTTTTTTTTATTTTTCCTTTAGAAGACATATGGCACTTTAGAGACTATCACAAATATATATATATATATATATATATATATATATATATATATATATATATATGTGTGTGTGTGTGTGTGTGTGTTTTT
>JAJOOF010011665.1:0-16406 GCA_029582545.1 Solanum lignicaule
ACAAATCTCCAAATTGGTCTGAAATGTACTGCCAGTAAGCTGTTGTTGTGTTGATTGTTTATTTTCCATCTTGCTTGTCTCTTTTGTTAAACAATATTATAGTATCTGAACTATAAATCATATCTCATTTCATCTGATGCTTGTCTTTTAAGTCTTTTGATTCTCATATGTGGAACTTGTTGTTTGTCTAAGATAATTATGCATTTAGCCCTCCTTGGTAATGTTGCAAATGAATCAAAGCATTTTGTCCCTGCAAAACTAAACACCCGTTAGCTAAAAAATCTGCAGCATTGTTTCCTTCTCTGTGTGTGTTGAAGCTGTATGAGACCTCCTTCAATCAGCTCTCTTATCCTCCTTATAATCATCACAATACTCCAGGGGCAATCCCAATCTCCCCTTAATATTTTTATTAGGGCAAAAGAGTCTGTTTCCAATGTTACTGGTAGATATAGTCTTTCAACACAGCTCAAGCCCTTCCTTCAAAGCCGTAGCCTTAGCAAATAGACTAGTAGAGTCTGCCATCCTTCTACATAGAGCATATTGAATATTCCCTTCATCATTTCTGATACAAAATGCTATAGAACTCGGACCAGGGTTTCCTTTAGAAGCACCATCTGTGTTACATTTGAACCAACCTTGATTAGGTAGTTTCCAACTTACAGGTACCGATCTTATCACAAATTTGTATTTTTGAAGAAAATCCATCAAAAGGGGCCATTCTTGTGGGATGTTCTTCATCCATGGATACAAAATCAGGGTTAAAAGATGAGTGTTTCTAGAGATCTCATATATCACTCACCTCCAAGTCATAGTGCCTCCATAATTCACCTTATTTCTTCTTCTCCATAACTGCCAGCATATCATACCAGGAATAGCTTGCAAAATTGGTTTAATCCTGCTAGGACTCTCAATATTCCACCATTTTTGAATAGTTTGATGGCATTGTACAAAAGGACCCTCTACTCCAGAACCAATAACAAAGTATTTCCAGGTCTTTCGAGCAAACTCACTGGTATTTTTAATTTTGTGGATTTGTAGCTTCATCAGCAACCAAATCTTTCTCCTCTATCCAAACTCCACTAGTATTTTTAATTATGTGGATTTGTAGCTTCTTTCTCCTTCCCTTTACAACACTATGAAAAAATCTCATATTTCTATCTCCTTTTTCAAATCAGGTTATTCCAGCCTTTTGTCTTCAGAATTCCTCCTCATAGTGTAGATATCTTTTCGCTTCTGCTTGAGCCTGCTGCATAGCCATTCTATTTGAGAAAGAAGGATTTTCCTCAAATAATTGTTCCTTTATCTTCATAATCTCCTCTCTAATAGTTAGTTGTTGAAAGATATCACCATACCTCTCCTTGCTCCATACCCTCAAAGCCTTTTTCAGATTCTTCAACTTGTGTTTGAAAATCCAGAAACTATTTCCAGTTTCATTGGTCTTCCAGTGCTGTAATACTACCTCATTCAGGGTGATATCTTCCACCCAGAAAGAGAGAAATTTAAAAGGATTGACAACTGGTTGATGCCCTGTACTCATAGTATTGCCAGCACATTAGAAGTTTAAATATATATAAAATTATAATGAGAAACACTTACACAAAAAATATGCTACTTCCAAGAAGAAAATTCCCTCATCCAACTCTTCAATAGGTAACCTCGATATCTAAGGATCCCGGCATCACCATCTATATAACATATTGATGACCTAAGGTTCCGTGTTAAGATTACTTGGATCATAAAGCTTGAGACCCTTGTCATTCGGTCCTGTTGTTATCTACAGAGGATAATATCAAAATTTATTTATTTTTTAGGAAAAGAGACTAAGCTTATAGAATTAATGAGTTAGAGTTCTGATCACCAACTTGTGAGTAAAATCAGTGATCTTTTTAGTAGCAAGCTACTGTTTTAAATTATCTTTTGTAATAAAGTATATTGTTTGAATTTTTCTTGGGTGTAAATACTTAGTATTATCTAGGGGTAGGCTAGAGTGAATCTTGTATACATTTTTCTATATTCAACATCTTATGGAAAAAGTTAACAGGAGGGCCAAATTTGAATCTTCATACATGTTAAGAACTAAGGGAAATTCATGATCTCACACCAGCTATCAACTAGTTGCCTTTTTAGCCGCAAACTACTATTTTAGATGTTGTGTTTAATATTATTTGGCATAGCTCTGTGTCAAATAAAATGACCAAATTTATGGTGCAAGTGTTAACGTTCCTGAATTTGTCAAACTAAAGTTCTTTACTTTTATACAAAATGTTGTTGACAAAGTTCTTTACGTTCATGCAAACTGTTAACAGAGTTCTTTACTTTACTTTTTGTTTTTCTTGTAATTCAATATTCTAGCTGAAATCATGAATTAGTTCTTCTTTGCCCTGTTATAATCATAGATTGACTTGGTTTGATTAAGAGTATGACACAGAGGGTTAGTAAGGGCCCAGGAATGACCACGAATCACAAAATCTAGGAGCACTTTCAGTTGCATTTATTTGCTAATCTTGTACTTTTCTTTTAAAAAATAGTAGGGGGGAACTTTTTTTGTAGCTCATCCTTTAGATCTTTAGCTTGTCCTCAGTGTCATAATTCGTACAACAACTAATTGAATCTAACAGAATTCACACACTCTCAATGGAAAAAGACCAGTGTCGTTCAAAATCAAAAGATAAGACTCGTTCAAATTCAGAACTACAAATATCTCATCTGTAATACATTAGTTGTTGGCATGGTCAGTTGTACACTTCATTACCTTTGTTGTTTGCATGGTCAGCTATACACTTCATTTTTACATTCAAGGGAAGTCATGTTGAGCTTATTGTTTAAAAAATACAGAAAAGAAGAAACATGAATGCTACAAACCAAGCTAAGTTGAAGATGCTTCATCATATTGGTAGCAAGCCTTTTCGAGAGATTATTTATGAAAATGTATTATAAGAAAAAACAATACCTAAAGGCACTTCTTCCTCGACTGAATCATTCAAATCAAGAGAAAAACAAATTCTTGAATGAGGAAAACTAATACTTGAATGATTGCTTGTCTACCTTAGAAGATGAGATAAAGGAAATAATGAAAATCTAAATTTTCCACAGCTGCACAACTTCTTCCTTTGTTTCCGACATTACCACGGTTGCACAACTTCTTCCTCCATTTTTGATATTAACTATTGTTGCACAACTCTTCATCCTCTGTTTTTTTTTTTGAATTTTCTGCACAACTTCTTCTTCCTATAGCTTTACACATTTTCTGCACAACTGGGCAAAACCTTTTCTGCCTTTCGTTTTTAATTTTCAGCATAGCTGCTCAACTTCTTTGATTTTTTATTTTTGCCCTGTTTTCTTTTCTGCCTCTGTTTGGTTTTTAGAAACAGATGTTGAATTCTTTGTTAATGCATCTCAAAGCTTTTTTAATTAATTTTTCTTATAATTTTGCAGCTCTATTGATGTATCTGGATAATGGTTGATGAAATTTAAACTACTTTTCAGGTGAGTCGTATACCTAATCTAGTGTTAGATTTACACGTACTATACAAATAGTTACTTATCGTCTTTTCAAAATTTTGATGATTTTGAAGGTTGAAGTTCAAGTCAAGAAGCAAGATTAGAAGATGCACAACCTCATTATTATTTTGCTACGGATGTCATGCAAAACTTTATATCATAGTCTAGCTCCAAATGTTAGCTAAGTATTTTTTTTTTAAGCAAATGATGAAACCAACATCATGGGATGTGAACTAATTTATTGTGTTTAATCAGATCTCTCTCTTTCTGGATACATATATCATGTTTTTGTATCGGCATCTTCGTAGCAATTTTATATTTATTGATGAAATGTATAATTTTGTGATATCAAGTTCTAGGACCATTGGTGGTTAGAGACCATCTAATGATTAATGTATTACCAGGTAGTTGCTAGTCTCTAATAATCATCTAGGACCAAGTAATTGCTAGTCTCTAATGATCATCTAGGACCAGTATTTGCTTGTCTTTAAAGTATAATTTAGGACCATGTATTTTCTAGTCTCTAAAGTATAATCCAGGACCAGTAAGTTGTTCGTCGCGAAAACCGTTTAGCGACCAGAAAACAAATACTTCTCATTAATGTAGAACATCTATTTAGGACGAGTTATGTCGTCTCTAAATGTATTATAAAGACTAGTTTTTTTGCCGTCTCTATAGATGTTTAAGGACCAGATGTTTGAAGCCGTCGTTGTTAAGCTTTTGCGAAGGAAGCTATTAGGACGGGTTGCGACCAACATTTTGTCGTCGCTATTTCTCAATTGGGACCAGATTTGGACTTTTAGTGACCATATTTCCCTTCCTTAGAGGCTATTTTTCTTGTAGTGATAGAAGGCTTGGACATGCTCCTGCTAGAGTGTTGAGGCTGATTTCTTCTTTGAAGTTTAAGAGTAACTGGCACGATGTTTAGCCATGTAATATTTTCCCACTAACAAGGCAAACCAAGATGCATTTTCCTTCTAGCTATAATATATTCAACAAGCCTTTCCACACCATACAATGTGATGTTTAAGGATCATAAGAGTACCTAGTCATAATGGTTGCAGATTTTTACCCACTCTAGTAGATGATTGTAGCAGGATGACTTAGGTGTGACGAATGATAGCATTGTTGTATTGAGGCAATTTTTAGCCTTAGCAAAACTCATTTAAATGAAAATATGAAAAAATTTAGAAGTGATAATGACACTAAGTTTTTTCATTCTAGTTGTACGTAATTGTTTACTTCTTCTTATATTATCCATCAAAGCTCATGTGTACACACACCTCAACAGGATGGGTGGGTGGAGAGAAAACACATGCACATCTTGGAAGTTGTTGGAGCCATTAGATTCCATGGATTCTTACCCTTGAAGTTTCGGAATCAGTGTGTCCTAAATGTTATTTATGTGATCAATAAAATTCCTCTGCATGCCCTCTATGGAAAATCACCTTTTGAAGTATTCTATGATAATGTACCTTCCTTACAACACATGAGAACCATTAGATGCTTGTGTTTTGCCACCTACATCCATGGTGGGGACAAGTTTTCACCAAGGTCTATTGTAGATCCTTAGATGGGATACTCTTCCACTCAGAAAGGCTGTAGAAATTATAACTTGCTTACTAACAACTTTTTTGTGAGCAGGGATGTTTCTTTCGGGGAACAATTATTTCCTTTTCAGATGCTCAAAGACAAAAACATGCAGTTGTTTTTCAATGGTGTATTATCCCAAATGGAACCTGAACCTACTCCTATTACACGTTTTCTTAGCACCACCAGCATGCCTTCTTCCTCTCCACCAAGAGAACCATCTCCAGATATTATAGTTCCTACTGTTGAACCTTCTCTTGTCCCTCACAAAATGTCTACAAGGACCAACACTACTCCTGCTTGGTTACAAGAATATGTGTGTGGTAAACAACACTCAACTTCTATTTCTAGCTCGTCGGTTTATCCCATGTAGTCCTAGTTGTCTACTGCCAAGATTAGTCATGCATATCAGTCCTACCTATCTAAGATCACCCCTATTAGGGAGCTTCAGTACTATGATAAAGTTGCCCAATATCCTATATGGATTGATGCCATGAAGCTGGAATTAGCTGCCTCGTAGGATAATCACACTTGGTCCATTATAGATCTTCCCCCAAAAAAGCTCCAATAGGTTGTAAATGGGTTTTCGAAGTTAGGTACAGGGCTGATGAAGAATTTGAGAGATACAAGGCCAGGTTGGTAGCCAAGGGCTACAACCAGAATGAACGTTTGGACTATCAGGAAACCTTTTCTCCAATAGTCAAAATGGTCACTGTTAGATTAGTTCTTGCTCTGGCTACTTCAAATTAATGGTATTTACACAATATGGATGTGTTCAAAGCTTTCCTTCAAGTGATTTGGTTGAAGAAGTCTACATGATCTCACCTCCTTATCAAAAGGGGGAGAATAGTTGTCAACGAGACTGTAGACTGCACAAATCCCTCTATGTGCTCAAATAGGCTTCGAGACAATGGAACTTGAAACTTGTTGAGGTTTTAACCAGCTTAGGATTCATACACATACATTTTGATAACTCCTTATTTACAAGGAAAGTGGGAGATAATATAGTAATCATCCTAGTCTATGTTGATGATCTGCTCATCACAGGCAATGATCCTATATTGATTCAGGAAGCAGAAATAGCACTGTAAGTGAAGTTCAGAATCAAGGACCTAGGTGAAATGAAGTATTTTCTTGGAATTGAGATATCTTGGTCACATGAAGGGACACTTATGAATCAAATGAAGTTTTCTCTAAAGTTAATCATGGACATGGGACTAGCAAGGTCCAAACTAATAAATACTCCAATGGAATGCAATAAAAAACTAACCACAATGTAATATGATGAACATGTAGGAGAACTATGTGATGATAATTTTGAACATTCATGTCCTTATCAAAGACTAGTTGGAAAACTATAGTATCGTACTATGACCATACCATATATTACATATGTAGTGCACATGCTTAGTTAGTGCATGCACTGCCCCAAAATGTCTCATATGTAGGCAACTTACAGAGTGGTGAAGTATGAGACGAATGAACCAGGTATGGTAATACTTCTGAGGTTAAAAAAGGGAACACAATTGAATGCATTCTGTGATGCAGATTGGGCAGGGTGTCCTATCTCTAGAAGTTCCATTACTGGAGATGTGATGAAGCTGGGGAACTCATTGATTTCCTGGAAGTCAAAGTAACAAAGCACTGTTTCTAGAAGCTCATCAAAGGCAAATTACAGGAGCATGACTGCAATTATTTCAGAAATACTTTAGTTTGTGGGAATTTTGCTAAGGCAGCTATCCAGATCGCTGCAAATTCCATATTGGATGAGAGAACCAAACACATTAGAATAGACTGATATTTCATTCAAGAAAGAATTCAAGAAGGAACAATAAAGACAACACATGTAACCTCTAAGGATCAAGAAGCAGACTTGTTCACAAAATCCTTGAACAGATCGCAACATAGGTATCTCTTACGCAAGCTAAGAGTGTTGAAAAGTGGTTAAGAGTTAGTTAGTATGTTAACTGTGTAAGGATCGGTTAGTGTAGGCTAATTGCCAACTCTTGCTGAGCTGTAAATGTTTGCTTAGAGTAGAGTAGATAGTCCTATATATACTTACTTCATTGTACTTTTAATTCATTCGATTCTTCGAGAAAAAGAGAAGCAAGATATTTTCTCTCTTCCTTTTGTGTATTTTCCAGTTCTCCAATTACTCCATTGTTGAGTTTGAAAGAATTTCATCAATTATCAATGGAGCAATAAACTATGCAAAGAGCTTGAGCATCAGAATCAGTTTCTCATTGTCCATAAGCAAACAAACAAAAACCAAGAACCCTATTTCAATATATCTCCATCCTATTAATTTTTGATAACTTTGTTGGAGAATTGGAAGTCAAGTGAGTTGCACTGGGTAGGGAGTCGTTAGTTTTTTTTGTCCCATTGTTTAGCGGAAAGATGAAAGGTGCCAGGATTTGGATACTTCAAGGATAGTTCTTGTTTATAGGGGAAGTTCAAGGATGTAGTTTAATAGTGAGTGTAATTAAATGATGTTTTTAGTCAAAAACTCACAAGATGATCTACTGTCTAAAAAAATTTCTTCAATCTTACTACAGGGAATATTCCAAAATCCTGATTAATTTACAAAGCAAAGTTTCATTACATAGATCATTCAACAACATGCATAAAATGTGAAAACTTTTAAAATAGAGTGAAAAAGCTATTACAGAACTGACTAGTAAAACATACTTCAAAGCATCATTAGGCATTGTTGAACAAGATGATGAATACCGTTCCTAGAGAATAAATATGTCATCTCATGAATAATAGGCCAACTTTCAAGGCCAGTAACATCAAGGGTAAACTTTTTAATTGGTTCTACAAGATTGGCCTTGAGGTGCTTGAAAATGTTGTCAAATTGAATCACTGGTGATTTCTTTCCCTTTGTTGTATCATAAAGTGTTTGATCGAGTTTCAACTCTATAAATGTGTGCCACTTGTATCTCCAATTCTTCGACAAGAAGCTTGTTCGAACAACATCTCATAAAGGCAAATGCATAAGAATAATATTAATCACATTCACAAGAAGCCTACTGAGTATATCCCATATCATTAAGGCTCTATTTGAAAAGTCATCTACTAATTGAAATAGACAATGAAATTACTATTACAAATTACTCCTTTCCTTCCTATTTAGTTGTCGTAAGTTTAGATTTCACGCCCCTTTAAGAAATTAGGTAAGTTTACTATTGAAATCTTATTTAGTGTTCTTTTGAAGTCAATATTTCAATAAATGAACATGAATTAATTTATTTTGATTAACTAAATTGACCAATGAACATGAATTAATCATTTAGTTTTTCTATGTCGGTCAAATTCATATTTTCAAGGCTAGTAATAACACTCAAGGGTAAAATAGGAAGAATAGTGCAATTTATGAATTGATTTTGTTAAATGACAAACATTAACTAAGAAACATATATTTTTAGTAAGCAATATGTAAATAGGAATGCGGGGGAGTATACAATATATTACTTCCTCCATTTAAAAATAAATGAATTGTTGGAATATTGCACACATTTTAAGAACAAATATTAAGACATTAATTAGACATTACTTTTCATTTTTTACCTTTTCAAATTATTGTCATGTTACTCTTTAGAATGACTAAAAATTGATTATGTTACTACTTCCAATACTTCAAAGCAATTAGGGGTTGTTTGATGTGAAGGATAACACAAAATAATCCTAGGATTAAATCATAGTGTCACTAAATTTGTTGTTTGGTTGGAAAGTGTGGGATAACTTATCCCGAAATTAATAATTAGTACCGTAATAAGTTATCCCTCCCCTTCGATGGTATAATAATCAGATCACAATTTGTCATTGAATAAATTTACTAAATGAGAAAATTACCCTTCAAACCTTTTATATTATAACTTTTCACCTATATATATTTGTAATAATTGTTCCTGTTGGATTGAACTATCATAGCATAGACTACACTTTCAATTAAAAAAATAAAAAATACTACACTTTGATGAATAAGCAACATAATTGGTGATTCCAAACTTAATGTCCATGATTTTCCATTTGGTCCAAGTTGTTTGGGACACCAAAGTGCAGTTCAAATATGAAAATTCTGAGAATTCATACATAAAAATGAGAGTGATCAACCCACCAAAAATACTTGCAAATGTAGTTGATGAAAATTCTTTTGGATATGCAAATTTTGAGAATTCATATATTGTAATAGGCAAAAAAAAGACTGATCAACCGACCAAAAATATTTGCAAACGTAGTTGACGAAAATTCTATAGGATGTGCAAATTTTGAGAAATTTGTTTTATTTGTTGCAGAGATTATTAATGTGCTTAAGCCTAAAAATGATAAAGAAGTTATTTCTAGTTCAAAAGCATTTCAATGGATTGGTGCTATGGGTGAATAGATTGAGTTTCATCAAATGAATCAAACACGGAAGCTTGTTTCATTGCCAAATGGGACAAAAGATAGTCAAGCAATATTTTATATGAGATGATGTACTTAAGGGATTGTTTATGTGCAAAAAATGTCTACGGATGATAATCCAACATATATGATGAATTGATGACCAAGACAGTCCCGATCAATAAGTTGTTAGAAAAATATTTCTAATATTGCAACAGAAAATATTATCTTTATTCATTCTATTGAATGAGTCTCAATATCTTTTTAATTATCTAAAAGATTAATATTAATGTTGGTCCAAAATATAGCTGTTGCAACATCTCTTTTTGATAAAAATAAATTGTCTTCAATTGCCCATATTGAATTGTCTTTAATGTAGTTTATGACATTAACTCTCATACATTCAATTATTTTCCTTTGAGACATTAGCAGTTTTGTCTTCTTTGCATATATATTAATCTTGTTCATGTAATCTTGAGAGAGGTGCTACAAAAGATAGATACAAATATTTTCCTCCTAAAATATATGGCGCTTGTGCTGAATCAACACTTTGATTTGAAATTTTGTGCTCCTAGTTCTATACTAGATGAGCTAGATGAATCCTAGGGATACACCTATATCGGGTGAAATATTCTTAAGGACGGTGTCTTCCATTGACACGCTTGATCAAGCTATGAGAATTAACTACAAGTATTCATTGAGGTTTTCTCAACCATCATTTAAACAATTTTGGGATTTTCCTAAACTTACTTGAACCTTAAGGTTTGGCCCACCATCAACCACATAATTAATAAGCTTGCATGCGTAGTGGGTCTAATACCCACTAGGGATATTATTTACTTTGCATTTATGTCTGCATAACTTTAGAATGACCGTTTTAATGACTAAGGCGTGCTTCCTCGTATAGTGAGCATCTTTCTCGTATGTATATTATCGACGTAGAGTTTAATAATGTCATACCCTTCCATTATCTCCCACATTATTGCAAAACAACAACAAGTCTTCATGTCACAACCGAAAAATGGACGTGATGACACTTATCTATTCCCACCAAGACAAGTCACCCTCAACCCAGCTACAACGAAAGAAAATAGAAATATAAATCAAGAACAAGATAATGTGGAAAACTTATTCTTTCTATTAAACCCCCAAAATCTGGTTGTCAAGTGTACAAGCCACAAAAGTAATTACATAATTCAAAAGATAAATATAAGTCTCAAAGGCTTTTGCTTCTCAAATAGAACAAAACATAATAAAAGGAAAAGAGGGCCCGTTGAGAATACAAGCAACTACCTCTCAAGTCCTTCAACGAGCCTCGATAACTAATACCTGCATAGAAACACCCTAACCTAACAAGTATCAAATCATTTACTCTCAAGTACAAAAGCAGTTCAATCAAAAATATCAACAAGCTCAATTCACATATCAAATAAACTAATCCAACACATCAATTAGCTCAATCACATGCATCAAATAAGTCAAATATATGCATCAAGTAGATTGATCACAACTGTCACTATTTTTCGGAACCATTCCCATTCGACACAATGTCACTATCTAGAACTATTTCCCTGCGGCTTTCACATTAATTACTTGACAGAACCATTTCCCTTCGGTATTTATGTCACTAGGAGGAACCATTTCCCTTCGGTATTTATGTCACTAGGAGGAACCATTTCCCTTCGGCTCTATCACAAAATAAAACTTACCGTAACCATTTCCCTTCAATATTTATATCACTTGCCGGAACCATTACTCTTTGGCTTGTATCACAAAATATCACTTGCCAGAACCATTTCCCTTCAACATTTATATTATTAGCCAAAACCATTTTCCTTCGACTTTTATCAAGTGTCTCATCATGTTGTTCAACAATTAATGCACATAAGAAATATCACACCACACAGAGAGACAACAATTCATACAATTCAAGTCCACTTTCATGCATTCAAGCAATTCGCCAATCAATCAAATACGGGGCACAACAAGGTAATTCAAAATTTATTGTTATCATCAAGAAGCCTTTTAATTATTCCCTTTTTTGTTGGTTAACATTAAACGAGAGGAGAAAATAACCGTTCACCTCATTCACAATTACTCCCCAACACATAGATAATGAAGAGAACTGGACAATTCAATTAAATTACAAAGTTTAGGAGATCACATGCCTTAAAGAAATCAATTAATCAATCTGAAGCTGGAGTTTTCCCTTTTCGACAAAGCCACAAAATCTATAACAATCAAGTATTCACAATCACTCTTCGAAAATAACAATGCCCACATCAATTATTTAGAGAAATGAGTCAATCATCTCAAATCCCAATTTCTAAAAGAAGGTTTGAATCCGAAAATCAATACATGAAAAATGATATTTAAGGCTTTAGGAACTCATTAGTGAAAACCATTTCGAAAAAGGAATCACAATCACTTCAAAATCACCATTTTAGATTGTAACTCAAGTTCTTGCAAAATTTTGCCATTTTCCAAATGAAATCCCATATTATGATGTTAGAATCCATAAATAATCAAAGGGAAAAGGAGTTTTAGGGACACAAAAGCTTACCCAAATGATTTTACACAAGAATACCTTTAACAAATCACCTCCATGGGTTTCCCGAGTTCAAATTAGAAAATGGGGCTTAATTCCCAAAATTTGTAGGTTAAAACCACTCTCTGATGTCGCAAAAGCAATCCAGGGTTCACAAAAACAAACCTCGCAAAAGTCTCGGCCTTCGCAATCGAGCACTAAGTTTCACTTTCACGAAGGCTGCAAAGGCGAAGGTCTAGCTAGGGCAACCTTTGCGACTGCGAAAAAGTCTCGCTAATGCAACCATCGCGATCACAAAGACTTCTTCGCGATTGTGAAGCTTGCAAACACTAGAAATACAACATACTCAAATATCATCGAAAGGACCTTTGGGATTCATTCGGACCCCTGTACAAAAAAACCAGCTATGCAAATCAACTAAATTCGACGTTTTAGACTCAATGAAAATGTCAAAACAAGAATCAAAGGTCTCCTCAACCCCACATCTGTGGAAACTACAAGAAACTAACCTAAAGTCTAAAAACACTAAAAGAAGCTCAAGACCTCTCAAAATCAACCAAGACCACTCCTAGGTATAAAATCATCCCCCCGAATTCAATAGAACTCTCAAAATTCTGATCCAAGCATCCGAACCCCGAATATTGACCAAAGTCAACTAAGAGGCTAAATTTCTATAATTTCACAACTTAGGACCTCAAATCCTTAAAAAGACTCCAAATTTGAAACCAACAACTCTCATAGAATAATTTAAATATTTCAAAACTAATGGAATTGACTGAATCCCATTCTAACACTCAAACCTCCCAAAGACTCTGAAAAACCACTTTTAAGCAACTTAAGTCTTTCAAACTCAAAACTTACAAAAATTATCAACTCTTTACTCAAGGTTTGGAACCAACTTCCCAAAACTAAGTTAAGAAATAAGTCAGGATCAATATCGGGAGGGGTAACCCAGTAAAGTGTAGCCTAAACTAGCAAAAAGTGTGGCCTTTGATAAAAGGCTACACTTTTGGACTTTAAGCAACACTTTTTAGGGGGTGGCCTAAAAAAGCGTAACCTTTGACATTAGGCAACACTTTTTAAATGTCACCATCTTTGGCTACACTTATAAAGGGTAGCCAAAGAGGTATAATGGCACGCTTTGTTGTGATGAATTAGCGACACCTATTTTTTATTATACTACACTTAAAAGCGTTGCCTTTGCTTTGTTATTGGTCACACTTAAAAAGCGATGCCTTTTATATCTCATCAAGAGCAACACTTATAAAGTGTAACTTTATTTCTCATCGAGAGCAACACTTATAAAGTGTAACTTTATATCTCATCTAGAGCAACACTTATAAAGTGTAACTTTTCTTATGTACAAGATAACATTGGACGTCCTACAACAACACTTTTGAAGTGTGGCAATGTTGTGTAGAATTTTATAGCCACAATTTTTTAGTTTTAATAATAATAATTTTTATTTGCATATATTTAATATATAATCACATAATTAAATATACAAGTGACCTAAAGCACAAAATTAGCTAATAATTAAATCGAAGCTATATATTTCAAATAAACTTCGAGAAACATGTCTTGTAGAACCAATATATACTTAGAAAGTGATTGCTTAAAGATCTCTACTATCAATAAATTCCAAAAAATCAAATGCATTCAAACGTATATGACAATAGTACAAAAACTCTTCATCGTTCATTACAATAGACCGAGTTTACTTTTGGCCACATGCAATTCAAATTCAATTACCGGCATTTTCCTACACATTCAAAATAAAATTATAAGTTAGTGAAATAAATGTGGAAGTGCATAATTGGAGAGTATTCACTGTAAGCCAACCAATCCAAATCAATATACATATATATATGCAAATCATATAGAACATCTATCAGCACGTGAATTCTGGATTACTGCATGTATTGTAAACACAAAGGACACTTGTTACATGTCTGTATTGGGCAGGAACTGGGAGCTGCCCATTTCATTAATCAAGAAAGAGCTCAAGAGACTAGCTTTCACATTCACACTTTGATATTAAGCAAAGAGATGAGGAATTTAAAAAAAGAAAAGAGTTGGAGGCTGCTAGGAAGAACAAAAACAAAGGGGAACAAGGCAAACAAGATTCCAAAAAACTGCAAATGCAATACACAAATAGAGAGGATGCAAAACACCAGTTCATAATACCAGCAGCACAAAAAAAAGAGGAAATAACAACAAGCCAATTGATGAAGAATGGAAGACTCAGAAGAGAAAAGCTTACAGGCCAGTTCATCATAGCATGGACAGACCAAAATTTCCTAAGGAAACATTGCAGCAGCAACAGACTCATCACACAAGTATGAATACTAATTCTGCACTCCCAACTTCTAATAATTTCATTGATCTTTCTATGCAGGATCAACCAAACAATCAAGAAGGAGCTGAAAATCAGAATTCAAAAGATAAGGATACAATGGAGACACAACTTAATAATAAGTCAACCACTGACAACATGTTGGGCATGAGAACACTCGCATTGACCATAGTCTAGACCATAGATCCCCTACTAGCCCCCTCAGCATCACATTTTGAATAAACAGCAAGTTCCAGACAGGTCTCAAGTAACACAATATTCCTATTTCTTTGATTTATTTTGAGGTTGTTAAAAACCTTCAACCATTTGAACTTTCTTGTTCTGTTTTATTCACCGACAGCTGCTCTACAGGTGATAACAGTCAGCAGAATGGGAAAGATAATGATTAGACTCCTTCCAACAACAAATCAAAAGGTAAACAAAGCAAGAAAAAGAGAGAAGCAATTAAAAGAAGACAACAAAAAGAGGCTGAGATACAGCATTCCAAAGTACAGGAAAGACAGATTCCTAGAAACAAGAACCAGCAGCAATAGGATGACAACTCAAACCACATCAAAACAGAGCTTAACTAGCACAAGTGACAATAAACTCACTCACAAAAATACAACAAAGTCTCTAACCTTCGAAGAAATCTAAAAGGGACAGCTTTAACTATGAGAATCAGTTTAAGCAATGAAAACTAAAACCATCTCTCACAACAACCATCACAGTTCAAAGCAGTACAACAACAGGGGATAAAAGTACACAACTACAACCAAAAATCAGTAGAGTCCTCCTTCAACACTCATACAACTAAAAATATAAAAAAAAATTGGTATAGAAGCTGAAAGGAGACAATGAGTAACAAAAACAAAGTAAACTTTCAAAGATTCAAGATACTAAAATAAGTTCAGAATTTATTTACCAAGAACACCAACTCAACCAGAAGAAAAACAATATGCAGACTATTAACAGAAAATGTGAAATACAAAATACCTTTTGAAGAACCGAATCATGTGCTGACCCTGAAGAATGTGGAAGATTTGTGCCTCTTACAGCTTGTGCGCTACTTGCATCAATATGTGAAGCAAGGTTAGATCCAACACACCTTGGTATATCTTGAAAATTCAATCCAGGGTTGTTTTGCAGTAATTGAGTGAATAAATGTCGTATTTCTTCTCTCAATTCTTCCTTTAGAGAAGTGATTTCATTGGCATGCTTTTGTTTTAGATTGTTAATTTCCTCATCTTTCTTCAAAGAACTTGTTGTCACTGATCTACCATAGCAGCTAAGTCGACCAGGCTGCTCCTTTCCAAACACTGCCCTAAATGCATCATCAATTGTTTCTCCAGAATTTTGGCGATTTTGAAGTTCAGTCTGTTGAATAAAATTGGCATCCATAGTGAATTGTAAGTACTATTTCATTTCCAGTCCTATGATAGCGATCAAGAACTAAAAAAATCTGACAAATTTTCCTAGCAAAAAATTCAGCGACATCGACAAAGAATTGATATCTCCTCGCACTTGTACAGGAAGAAGAAGAAGACATACGTGATAAAATTCAATGGAGTCAAACTCCCCACAATATATAAATTTTAAGTCTGAATCAATTCACTACTAATCCTCTTTAAAAAACTTACTATTGCAACTTGGGTATCAGCTTGGATTTCCTTTCCCGTCTTGGTACGAGTTGCAATAAACATTTCAGGCTTTGATGGTTCTTCGTTGTTGTCTTTGGCTGCACGCTACAGATTATATAAAAAAAATTAAAAAAAACATCAGTATGCTCTAATAAAGTACAAAAAAATGAAATTCAGATTTTTGAAGAAATGTTAGCTAAGTATTACCAATGCCATGCGTACTCTTGCAAAATTAATAGGTCCCATTCGATGGATCCACTTTTGTTTTTTCCTGTTTTGAGAATTCATCTCGCATATGGCCTATTATTAAATAAAAAGAGATAATTGAATTGATAAATAAAAAAAGAATAGATATGATGCAAAATATGTCGATGAGTAGAAATGCACTATTTTAGCCTTACTTGAA
>JAJOOF010011666.1:0-45890 GCA_029582545.1 Solanum lignicaule
CTTATGACTCTATGAATATATGTGGTTGGATTGATGAAGGCTATATGTAAGTTCACCTTTGGTAACCTTAAGGCGATACATTGCACCAAGTATTCCCTAAGGGTTGCTTGAGGAAAGGAGTTAAAGATAAAGAGGAAGGTAATGTATTGTATGCATTGAATGTGCCAAAAATGTTATAAGTAGCTCTATGTGCTATTATGAATGGTTTCCGTGTGTATGATGATGTATGTGGTTTATATTCTACCTATGTACTAAATGTTCTTGAAGTTTCTCTAAAAAGGCATGATGCATAGTTTCCAACTAAAAGTCCTTTTAAAAGCATGTTTTACATGGTTATCATACTTAGTGCATTCTTGTACTAACACCATTCTTCTTCATCTTTTTACACCAAGTGTAGGGGATGGTGACTAAAGGGTCTTCCTAGAAGTGAGGAGCTTGGCTTACTATTCCCAAGTTCGTGTGTGTCCTTAAAGATTCAAGCACCTTTATGTTAAAGAGTTTCCTTAAGTTCTATGTACTAGATAGTAGTTTCTTTTGCATTGTAAGGGCTGTGTCCCTCTTGTGTTGTAGTCATGTTTTAAGATGGCTACCTTGAGACGTAGTACTCCGATTTTGTATTAAAGGTTTAAATTAGATGACTTTTAAGTCTTGTATTTTATTATGAAAAGTTTTAAATTTTTCGCTATTTTTCTATGATAAATGCTATGACGAATGCTAAGGGCTTGTATAGGATCTCCGAGAGGTCGAATATGCCGGTAAGGGCTATGGGGTGCTCTCGGGTCGTTACAACATGTTAAGAGCTTTTGTGATCTACTTCAAGGGTAGTTGGGATGATCACCTTCCTCTTATAGAGTATGCCTACAGTAATAACTACCATTCCAGTATTCAAATAGCCCCTTATGTGATATGGGCGATGATGTAGATCTCCAATTTGTTGGTTTGAAGTAGGCGAAGCAGCCTTGATAGGACCAGATTCGGTTCATGATGCTATGGAAAAAGTTCACCTCATCAGAGATAGACTTAAGACAGCCCAAAGTCACTAGAAGTCCTATGCAGATGTAAGAAGGAGGGACTTGGAGTTCCAAACTGATGGTTGGATTTGCCTGAAAGTGTCACCTATGAAGGGGTAATGAGATTTTGAAAGAAAGGGAAGCTTAGTCCTAGATATGTGGGCCCTTACAGGATCTTGAAAAGAGTTGGTAAAGTGTCTTATGAGTTAGAGTTGGCAGCAGAACTAGCAGCAGTGTATCCAAATTTTCAAATTTCATTGTTGAAGAAGTGTGTGGGTGATCCAGCATCTATAGTAACATTGGAAAGTGTGGTTGTGAAGGATAGTCTCACTTATGAGGATGTGCAAGTTGAGATTCTTGATCGTCAGATTCGAAGGTTGAGAAACAAAGAAGTCGCAGCAGTTAAGGTTTTGTGGAGGAGCCAGTCAATAGAGGGAGCTACCTGGGAAGCAAAAACAGCCATGAAAGCCAAGTATCCTCATATATTTCCTTGTGATTCCATTCAAGCTCGAGGTAATATTTCCTCTCCAGTCTTTCATATATGCATGCATAGATTTAGTCTTAGTATCATGTTTCTTCAGCTATACTTGCATTTCCAGTGTATTTGCATGTTCTTGGACTTAGTTCAGTTAGACTTCAGTTTCCAGTACTTACTGATAGGGTTTGTAGCTCTTTCCCACCTTATTAAGCTAGTTTAGTCTTCATTTGAGGACGAATGTTCCCAAGCGGGAGGTAATGTAACACCCCGTATACTAGGAAGACCAAAATGTAGAATTCCAGAAGTTACAAGTGCCACCAATGGTGACACTTACAGACCGTAGGTTGACCCACAAACAGTAGGTAGGGTCTGTGGTTAGCCATCTGCAACCCCTCCCTAGAGTCCCTGAAAAATCCAACTAAGTTTGGACCTACACCAGGACCTACAGACCATAGGTCATACCACAGTCCGTAGTCCAGGCAGTGGTTCAGACCCCCCAGAACTCCTCTTCTGAAGTCGGCCAACGGACTGACATGACGGGCCATCAGTCGATTGATGGTCAGTCGGGCAGGCCCATTGATTGGTCTAGACAACTTTTAAGTCAGGGGTCATTTGGTCTTTTCCCTTAGCGTTGGACACCTTAACTACGTTGTTTAACCCCTAAACTACGTCGTTTTGGTCAGTTTTAGCTTAGTAACTTTATTAGACTTTACCCTAATGGATTCATTCACCAAAAACTCAGAAAAGCATAGAGAAAAAAAAGAGAATAGCATCGACCAACCCTCTCCCAGAACGCAACAAGTTTCTCTTAGTTCCAGCCCCGAAATCGAAAGATTTCTCTGTGGAATTCGTCACCAGGTATATAGGATTTGACTAGTGGGTTCCTTTCACCCATTATGTCCCTATAATTCAGTCATATTCTTGAGTCCCCTCATTATGATTAAAGTTAGGGTTTATAGAACTTCAGATTATTGTTGTGATTTAGGTGTTAGATTAATCCTAATCTGAATATTACATTTTCGTAACTATGTTGTTTAATTCTTGCATGAAATTCTGAATCCTAGTTGTCTAGATTTATTTAGTTCAAGAATTAGACTTGCTAGGTCAGTTTATACAGATATACATGCACTAGTTTACAAATGTTTCATTATCAGCACTTAATGTTGCATTCTTAGTTAGCATGTGAGAATCTTGAGCTATCCAGTTTACGTTCAGTTATGTTGTATTGTATACCTTCTAGTTGGGAGTAGGCTTAATAGCAAGTGGACTAGGGTCAGTCACCCTCATAGTCCTAGAACTATGTGCCCCCATAGGTTAAGTCCCCTCTGCAGGCATCATATTTAGTGATCAAGCCAGTCATGCCTTTATACCCCTGGCAAGGTAAATTTGGTCCTCTCGATAGGGCATATACATCGAACTCAACATTTAGCTCACGTTGTTTTATGTCAGTTTTTAGTACTTCCCACAATCAGATTCTAATGCATTGACCAGGTTATCGGTTATAATTCAGTATTCAGTTTCAATATGTTATGAAATTGGTCATTGTATTCATTTTAGTTCATATTCAACATGTTTAGTATATTCTTCATGTTTATCCTATATCATTGATCAATATGCTTTATTTCAGTAATATATACGTTGTTCAACTTTATCCTATCCTGCATGCTCAGTACATTTCAAGTACGGATGCATACTATGCGCTACATCTTCTCATGATTTACATTCAGGTCCTCCGCATTTAGATCACGCATAGATTGGTTACTGATCTCTAGTTCAACGGTACAAATGGTGAGTCCTCATTCTTTGGGGACGATAAATATGTTTTCGTTCCTTTCCAGTCTTTTTAGTTTCAGTATTGCTAGAGTTATCTGGGGGCATATCCGAGCATCTCAAGTTAGTTAGAGGTTGTTATTGAGACATAGTTAGAATCAGTCCTAGTATTTTGGTGTATAATCTAGTATTGCAAACTCTTAATCAATATACTATTCCAATCACTATTGGGCATTCCCCACTTTAGTTATGTTATGTTTTAAGATTCCACACAATATTTCCCATTTCAGTGAATAGTATGCTTGTGATATGACAGTTCAGGGTTCGCTTGGGGTCACTCGTGATCATAGGTCATGTGTTAACTAAAGGGGGTAGCCACGAGGCGTGACAGGAAGCTTAGTCCCCTTTATGTCCTAGCATTGGTGCGTTCAGTTTTCCATGTCTTCTTGTTAAAGAAATGTATTGTTTATCCTACATCTATAGTACCATTAGTGAGCCTTGGTATAAATGAAAGTCTTTTTTATAAAGAAGTTGCGGTTGAGATTTTAGACCGGCATGTCCGGAAGTTGAGAAACAAATAAGTTGCTTCTGTGAATGTTTCTTTGGAGGAATCAGTTAGGTGATGGTAGTACTTCGGCGGATGAGGCTGATACGATGTCCAGTATTCAAATGGCCCTTTATGAGGCATTATATAGGCATATATATAGATCTCCAATTGGTTGGTTTGAAGTAGGTGAAGCAGCCTTGATAGGACCAGATCGGTTCAGGATGATATGAAAAAAGTTTAGCTCATCAAAGATAGACTTAAGACACCTCAAAGTCGCCAGAAGTCCTATGCAGATGTAAGAAGGAGGGACTTGGAGTTCCAAACTGATGATTGGTTTTTCTTGAAAGTGTCGCCTATGAAGGGGTAATGATATTTCGAAAGAAAGGGAAGCTCAGTCCTAGATATGTAGGCCCTTACAGGATCTTGAAATGAGTTGGTAAAGTGGCTTATGAGTTAGAGTTGGCAGCAGAACTACCATCAGTGCATCTAATTTTTCACATTTCATTGTTGAAAAAGTGTGTGGGTGATCCAGGATCTATAGTAACATTGGAAAGTATGGTTGTGAAGGATAGTCTCACTTATGAGGATGTGGAAGTTGAGATTCTTGGTTGGCCATCTGTAACCCCTCCCTAGAGTCCCAGAAAAATCCAGCTAAGTCTAGACCTACGCTAGGACCTACGGACCATACGTCATACCACAGTCTGTGGTCCAGCCGTGGTTCAGACCCCCCAGAACCCCTCTTCTAAAGTCGGCCAACAGACTGACATGATGGGCCGTTAGTAGATTGATGGTCCGTCGGTTTGGACCGTCGATTGGCCCAACAACTTCTAAGCCAGGGGTCGTTTGGTCTTTTTCCTAAGCGTTGGACACCTAAACTACGTCGTTTAACCACTAAACTACGTCGTTTTGGTCAGTTTTAGCTTAGTAACTTTATTAGACTTTACCCTAAAGGATTCATTCACCAAAAACTCATAAAAACATAGAGAAAAAAAGGAAAAAATCATCGACCCACCCTCTCCCAGAACGCAACAAGTTTCTCTTAGTTCCAGCCCCAAAATCGAAAGATTTCTCCGTGGAATTCGTCACCAGGTATGTGGGATTTCACTAGTGGGTTCCTTTCACCCATTAGGTCCTTATAATTCAGTAATATTCTTGATTCCCTTCATTATGATTTGACTTACAGTTTATAGAACTTCATATTATTGTTGTGATTTAGCTGTTAGATTAATCCTAATTCGAATATTAAGTTTTCGTAACTATGTTGCCTAATTCTTGCATGAAATTTCAAACCCTAGTTGTGTAAATTTATTTAGTTCATGAAATACACTTGCTAGGTCAATTTATACAGACATACATGCACTAATTTACAAATGTTTCATTATCAGGACTTAATGTTGCATTCTAAGTTAGCATGTCAGAATCTTGAGCTATCCAGTTTACGTTTAGTTATGTTGTGTTGTATACTTTCAAGTTGGGTGTAGGCTTAATTGCAAGTGGACTAGGAGGGTCAGTCACCCTCATAGTCCCAGAACTACGTGCCCCTGTAGGTTAAGTCCCCTCTGCGGGCATCATATTTAGTGATCACGCCAATCATGCCTTTATACCTCTAGCAAGGTAAATTGGATCCTCTCGATAGGGCATATATATCGGGCTCCACGTTTAGCTCACGTGGTTTTATGTTGCTCTTTAGTACCTCTCACAATCAGATTCTAGTGCATTGATCAGGTTATCGATTACAATTCAGTATTCAGTTTCAGTATGTTATGAACTTGGTCATTGTATTCAGTTTAGTTCATATTCAGCATGTTTAGTATATTCTTCATGTTCCTCTTATATCATTGATCAGTATGCTTTACTTCAGTAATGTATATGTTGTTCCGCGTTATCCTATCCTGCATACTCTACGCTACATCTGCTCGTGATGTATGTTTAGGTCCTCAATACTTAGATCACACATAGATTGGTTACTTATCTCCAATTCAACAGTACAAGTGGCGAGTCCTCATTCTTTGGGGACGATACATATGCTTTCGTTCATTTCCAGTCTTTTTAGTTTTAGTATTGCTAGAGTTAGCTGGGGGCATATCCCAGTATCTGAAGTCAGTTAGAGGTTGTTATTCAAACATTGTTAGAATCAGTCCTAATATTTTGCTTTATAATCTAGTATTGCAAACTCTTAATCAATATACTATTTAGATCACTATTGGGTATTTCCCACTTTAGTTATGTTATGTTTTAAGCTTCCACACAGTATTTCTCATTTCAGTGAATAGTATGCTTGTGATATGCTAGTTCAGGGTTAGCTTGGGGTCACTTCTGATCCTAGGTCATGTGTTACCTCAAGGGGGTAGCCTCGGGGGGTGATAGGAAGCTTAGTCCCCTTTATGACCTAGCATTGGTGCGTTCATTTTTCTATGTCTCCTTGTTAAAGAAATGTATTGGTAATCCTACATGTATAGTACCATTGGTGAGCCTTGGTATAAATAAAGGTCTTGCTTATAAAGAAGTTGCGGTTGAGATTTTAGAGCAGCATGTCCAGGAGTTGAGAAACAAAGAAGTTTCTTCCGTGAATATTTCTTTGGAGGAATCAGTTAGTTGACGGTGCTACTTGGGCGGATGAGGCCAAAATGATGTCCTGATACACTCATCTCTTTCCCTACATTCCTACTTTAGCTTAGCGTATTTAGTTCCTAATGGTTCACTATTTTGATTTCGTGCATCTTTGTCATTCCATGATTCCTTAGGCATGCCTGCTCATTAAACTTTCTTTGTATAAAATGTAACGACCGGTTTCCATCGTTTAGAAAATATAAGGGGGAAAAATTTTGGGTCAGAAAACTTTTTGTAGTAACTTTGAATTTCTCAACCTACTGCAGATTTGGACAAAATTAGAGTCAATAAAGTCTAGGGAAATATGATAGCAATTGGGTGATCTAATTATAAATTTTATTAGATGAGTAGATATCTAACATGTTAAGGAGACTGTACGACTTTACAGAATTAAATTCGGGCGAGTAGAATTCCTGAAATTGAACTTAGCGTGGATGGATAGTTTCTGAGTGTCATTGGTTAAATGTGTGTTGGGAAATAGAGTCTTGGATTATTATTTTTGCTCACTGGTTCCATGCAAGCCGCTAAGGCAGGATTTTTCTTGCCAGGGTGAGGCTGCTGTAGCAGGGTGGGTGCCTCTATAGCGGGACAGACGCGACTTAAAGTTGGAAATAAACCCCAAAAATGTTTTATTCTACAATATTCTAACATGAGAGCTAAGAAACGAACCCAGGGGTTTTTTTGACAGTTTTCCACCATTCTTGAGGCTAAAGGTAAGATTTTCACTCCCCGAATTTATTTTTTGATCTGTAGAACGTAATCTAGCGGGTAATTATCGACGAGGGAGGGTTTTGATCTCAAAATTATGGTGGGAAAAGCCCTAGTCCAAGTATGGGGATCAAGGATTTGATCTAGGGTGGATAGAATTTTTGTTAAATCGGGTAATTAGTTATTGTTTATTGATTCTCGTGTTAAGTTAATTGTTTGTAGACCAAGAACAAGAGGAACGAATCCGAAAAGGGAAGAATCAAGTTTCTTATGGAATTTAAGCTTGTTTCAAGATATGTTATGGTTATGATTTCATGATTGTGTGATATTTGTTCATTCTTGCTTCATTATAATACGTGTATATATGTGAATGTTGCATTATTGGTCACACTAGTTGTAAATGAGATAGATGTATGATGAATGCCATGAACCATGATTTGATTGTCTGATTTTGAGAATATACTTTAATTGTGATTGTGGCATATTGAATGGATTGGATGTTGCCTTCCGACACACTAAATTGGATTGATTTCCACATTCCGGCATAAATATGGGATCGCTTTCCATGATCCGGCATAAAACATTGGATAGGGTACCACAATCCAGTATGCTAACAGTTTGGGTTTGGGTTTCATGAGAGGACTATTGACTTGACATAACTGTATATCTTGAGAAAAGTGAAGTTGTATGTTGTTTCATAATTAATGATGGTATTGTATATGTTCAGTGTATGCATGTTATTATTATGTTGTGATGACTTATGTATGTTGCACTTAGTGGGATAGCCGTATGATCCTACCAGTACACGGTGGTTGTGTACTAATACTGCACTTGCTCTTTCTTTGTTGAGTAGAGGGCATCTTCAAGCAGCTATTGACAAACCTCACTTAGAAGATCAGTGATTGTTGTTCAAATTCAAGGGTGAGACAGTCCTTCCGGGATGCAAAGACTTCTTCTTTCGTTTATGTCCACATTTGAGACTTAGACTTTCTAGTTAGTTATTAGCATGTTAGTATGGGGTTGTACCCCTTCTTTTATAGACTTTTGGTTCACTGTTATATGTTTTGGTACATTGACTTTCTGGTTCTATACGCGCTTTTCGCATTTGTTTAGTTGATTATACTATTATTTCGGAGTTTATGGGAACTCCATATTTCTTTCCTTGGCATTTAACTTGTTTTCTTAACATAATGCCTTAGTATTTTTTATTTAGTTGGTTAGCTAATTAGTATAAATGGTTCACCCACCTAAGGCTTAGTGTGGGTTCCAATCACGAAGGTCGTGGTCGTGACAAAGTTGGTATCAAAGCCTAGGTTCGGTGATCTCGATCTACCAAAACGAGTCTAGTAGAATGTTGCGCAACGGTACGGAGACGTCTATACTTTTCTTTGAGAGGCTATATCACTTTAGGAAATCTCTCTATTTTCTATTGTCTCCTTTCATGCTATAACTTGATTCCAAATTGGTATCTGTCGATTCGAATTGGTATCTAACCTCCTTCACTCTTGTGTCCGCAAATGGTTAATGATGAGTCCACAAATTGGACTTATTTAAGCTATATTTTAATAGAAATTGTGTCCTCAAATGCTTATTTTATCTCAATATCTAATGAAAACCCTTAAGTTTTAGATATTTGAAGTTAGAAGGAAATCATGGACACTACTTCACAAAAAGGAACAAAAAGGCTGAAAAGAACGAAGAAATGAAGGCCTGAGGATCGCTGAGTTCACTTGGTGAGTCGCTGAAGGGTCTTACTTCGCCTTTTGTTCCAGTGTGCTGAGCCCTGAAGGAAAGGATCAAGTCGACGGAAAAAAGGAGCAATCCGTGCATCACCGAGAAGTTCTACGAAGCAGTACCGTGTCTCCCAATGACCCAGAGCACGACGATGCTGAAGGCTGGTGCAAGACGTCGATGAATTACAACAAAGGGCGAATCACCGAATTGATCGGCGATTCCGACTAATGACGCCAAATGATCTGCTGCAGCATAAATCTATTAAAACTATAAATACTAGTTAGAGTTGTAGTTTAAAAAGTCAAACAATTATTATAATTTTCATATAGAATAGTACTTTTTGATATTTTTTCTCTAAGTTTGAGAGGGTTTTGAAGACTTGAAGTTCCAAAGGGTTTCATCTTCAAGATTTGAATTTGGGTCTCTTGGATTCTTCAATCTTGGCCTGTATCAAGACTTAAATATTCATACTCAGTTAAATGCAAGCTCAATTTGGTATAAATTTCTATCTCTTATACATGTGTGGCTAAAAACCCCAATTCTTAGGGTGTGATTTAGCGAATATGGGTTAAGATAATTGTTGGGTCTTGCTTGCTGATAGTCTATTCGTAGTTTAAATATGATTTTGTTTAGTGGTTATGGATGATTTTAATGAATTTGTAGTTGAAAATACAAGTTTATTTATGTGTTTTCAGCTTGCTCGAGAGAGAGGTCGTAAAACTAAGACCACTAGATTGATGGCCAGTGTGAGTAGGTCGACATGAGGTTCAGCTCGAGAGAGTGAACCCTAGTCCCATGTCCACACACTCAGCTCGAGAGAGTGAGTGGGTTAAGGCGTAGGCTGGTCTTCATGCGGCAAGTGGGTGTCCTAGAGGAACACATTTGAAACGAGGTAAGTTGCTCGAGAGAGAGCTTATCCCCCTTAAAGTTTAGCCTAGTCACAATTATTCTATGAATCTTATATCGAAAGCATGTACCCAATAATTTAGCTTAACCCGTATTCCCGTCACATCCCAAGGATCCCCTCTCATTACTTAGAAATCGTTGTTTATTTTGCTATTCTTACTTATTAGTGACAAAACCCCCCGTTTGTTAATTGACACTGTTGTGTCCCCCTTTAATTTACAATGTGTTTAATCGTTAATGTCTTTAGCTACGAATAGTTAGAACTAAATTTTGTTTTTCTATTAATTCTTAAAACCACTCTCTTGGGAACGATCCCAACCCTTGGTTGGCTTACTAGACTATTGTATGATCGTAGACACTTGCATCATAAGTTGTGTCTTGATTACGCAAACATCAAAATGGCTCTGCTACCGGGGAGTGGTGTTATTTGGAAATTCTTAGTTAAGTAGAATTTTTTATTCTTCTTAGTTTTAGGTTTACTAATCTAAATTGTAGTTTTATTTTGCTTGTTTGAATATCGAAGCAGGGAAATAAAAATGGATGATCATTATGGGTACCACATAGACTATCCCCTCCTGAAACTACTGAACCTCAGGGACAACCTGTTGATGTTCAAATAAATAGGGAATGAGACAATTCAAGAAATGTGGTTGAAGTTTCAATCAGTACTACAACCATGCCCTTTTCATAGAATGTTGGAGTGCTTCTATCGGGTTCTTGGACCTGAAAATAGGAGCATAGTCGATCAACTTTTCGAGGGCGGTATGCTCCACCAGCCCTACGAAGTCGTCGCAAAACTCATTGATGGTATTGTTGAAACAAACAAAGAGGCTTATAAGAATCACAAGTGGGACACACTAGTGGCTCAAGTAGACGATCTTTCCAAATGAATCATGGGGTGTTAGAAACACAAGCCATGGAAAAGGAAAAGGACTTCTTCCTTCACGAATGTAAACACGGGAAGAGGCATGGGGGCTTGCAGAATGATGAATCCATTTCACTCATTCAACAAAAACTTGAAGAACAAGACAAGAAGTTGAATAAGATGAAGGACAACATTGAAATGCTGAATGAAACATCTGCCTAAAACTCCATGACTATTCAGCTGCAGGATGCTCAAATCACCCATTTGATGACATGTCGCTATCCACCATTCGTCGAGGACTCACCTAACTACACCATGGCTAACTTCGAGGATCAAGAATAGTTGTTGACTTATGTTATGTCGCGACATTAACTAAGGTGATGTTTGGGAGGCAACCCAAAACTCTTTGTCGTTTTGTATTTGCATACTGATAAAATGATGGTGTATTGTATGTACATGTTGAAGTGTAGAAAAGTGTTCGAAACAGTGTATAGTGGCGAACAACAGGTCTAATCAAAGAATCTCCGAAGAGGTCGGCGAACCCAACCTATCCGCTTTTTGACTCAAAGATATCTTCAAGTTGGAACCTGTCAAAGGCAAACTGTTGAAATTATTGGCACATCGCCGACTCTGTCGGCGATCTCGATGGAGACCGCCGTTTGGATTCCCAACTTACTGGAAAGCTCTGTAAGAATCGGTGAGGCAAGTGATAGTTCAGCGACTCGCCAAAATACTCCACGATTACCACTAATCTCGCCGACTGGTTTGGATCTGAGCAGTTTGTGAGACAAAAGGTTTAAAATTCTCAACACGATTCACTTTGATACATCTTCATGCCTCCAACTGCACCTTTGCACATTAATCTTTACAGAAACCTGCATTAACTAAGTATTTTAGCATCGATTTATGCTCGGAACTTGGATTGCATTCCTAGCTATTCAACTCTCAATGGGCCATCGGTTGTGCTTGCATGAGTTGGGTCTTATTTAAGTTTAACTCTTTGCACAGTTAAAGTAGGATGGTTTTAAAGCATTTGAGTAATTGGGTTGAAAATAGGCGCGTTGGGTTGCTTAGCAAAGCTTTGTAGAGCTTGTTGAACCACTCAGCGGTCCACTTAACGTCTCCACCTCACCTTCTTTTTAATGCTACAATTGTTGAAGGTCTACAACCCGAAGCAACAGAGACAACTACACAAAAAGTATTTTCAGATGGTTGTAAATTGCATTTGAGGACACATTGCTTTTTGTTTGTGATAGAGTGAGGCCCACACCTTTTGTGTGCTATTTGATGTTCATATGTTGTTTATATTTGGGCTATTCTATTTAAAATTGTGTTTTATCTATTTCTGTGGATGATTGAGCTTATGGCTCCTTTTATTTTATATTGCAAAATGGTTTTAACCCGTCAGAAAATTTTTGCCACCTTTTGTGTGATGAATGTGGCTGTTCTTTTGCAAAATTTAAGTCTTGGTCTTGATCAATACCGATGACTTGAATAGTGCTTACAATCGAACGAACATGGATGTACGGCTACGATGAGGCCAAATGAAATTGCATAAACAATATGTGAACTCTTTGCATCTCATATTAGCCATTTATCAAATTGATTCTCTTGTGATGACTGTTGCACACTAGCAAAAGTGTGGAGTCTTGTTTGACTTAAGTGTCGATGCCTTGTGTGATAAGCTTACCTGGAACCATGCATGACAACACCTAGAATTTGCCCTGTTGGCCCAGTTGACTAAGTAAGACTCTTTCTTGATATGATCTTAAGCATCTTCGAAGAGTGTGAACCAATTTGACATATACCTCTTTTGTAACCTACCTTGTGAGTGTGTGATTCTCTCTTGAACACCCTTTGAGCCTTACCCTTCTTTGGAAGAAACTTGATGAAAACTAGACCTTTCTTAATCCATTACCTATAATCCTCTTGAATTGTGGTCAGTTGAATATACAACTTAGGCCAAAAGCCTAAGTTGGGGGTGTGGTGAAAAGATAAGGGCAAATCAAGAAGTGCAAGGAAAATCTCCTCTTACCCATGGTTTTAAGAAAAATGGATCCCCTTCATATAAAAAAAGAGAGAAAAGAGAAAGAAAAAAAAAGAATGAAAAAGAAAGTTGTGGAATAAAGTACAAAAGAGATGGGTTTCCCAAACAATCCATGGAAAATGAATAATAGGATGACTTATGAGCACTAATGAAAATGAGGAAGGAAAAAGAAAGGAAGTGTTGAGAGCATCACATTTGATGATGATAAACGTCACTGAGCCTAAATGACCATACCTGCACACTAATTCCCGTTACCATCCTTGTTAAGACCTTTGTGATCTTGAGAAAGTCGAAACAAATGTTAATTGGAAAATACGGGCAAACCTATAAGTGAAAGCATGCATTGTGTTCCTCTTTGTGAGTGTGAGTGTTGTATCTGATTCCTGAACTTTAAATTGATTATACCTTTGGGTGTGAAAATGGAATCATCATTTGTGTGAGGGCATTCAAGGCTTTTGTTGAGCTTGAACTTGCATTTGAAGCAAGTATTGCCAGCTTGAGAAACTTTGGTAATGGTGTGTCACAACTTGATTCTTTGAGTACACAATTGATCCTTGCATAAGTAAATTGAGTCTTGTTATGTGCATTCATGATTCAGTATTGTGTAGCACTATTTGAGACACCCTTTTTGAACGGCTGAACTTGAGTTTGCTTGAGGACAAGCAAAAGTTTAAGTTGGGGGTGTTGATAAGTCCACAAATTGGACTCATTTAGGGCTATATTTTAATAGAAATTGTGTCCTCAAATGCTTATTTTATCTCAATATCTAATGAAAACTCTTAAGTTTCAGGTATTTGAAGTTAGAAGGAAAGCATGGATACTACATCGCAAAAAGGAATGAGAAGGCTGAAAATAACGAAGAAATGAAGGCCTGAGGATCGCCGAGTCCACTTGGTGAGCCGCCAAAGGGTCTTACTTCGCCTTTTGTTCCAGTGTGTTGAGCCCTGAAGGAAAGGATCAACTCAGCGGAAAAAGGGAGCAGTCGGTGCATCACCGAGAAGTTCCGCGAAGCAGTACCATATAGCCTAATGACCTAGAGCATGACGATGCTGAAGGCTGGTGCAAGATGGCGATAATTTACAACAAAGGGCGAATCGCCGAGTTGATCGGCGATTCCGACTAACGACGCCGAATGATCAGCTGCAACACAAATCTGTGAAAACTATAAATACTAGTTAGAGGTGTAGTTTTAAGAGTCGAGCAATTATTATAATTTTCATATAGAATAGTACTTTTTGATAATTTTGCTCTAAGTTTGAGAGGGTTTTGAAGACTTGAAGTTCCAAAGGGTTTCATCTTCAATATTTAGATGTGGGTCTCTTGGATTGTTCAATCTTGGAATGTATCAAGACTTAAATCTTCATACCTAGTTGAATGGAAGCTCAATTTGGTATAAATTTCTGTCTTTTATAGATTTGTGGCTAAAAACCCCAATTATTGAGGTGTGATTTAGCAAATATGGGTTAAGATAATTGTTGGGTCTTGCTTCCTGATAGTATATTCGTAGTTTAAATGTGATTTCCTTTAGTGGTTGTGGATGAATTTAATGAATTTGTAGTTGCAAATACAAGTTTATTTATGTGTTTTCGGCTTGCTCGAAAGAGAGGTCGTAAAACTAAGACCACTAGATTGATGGCCTCTGTAAGTGGGTCGACATGAGGTTCAGCTCGAGAGAGTGAACCCTAGTCCCATGTCCACACACTCAGCTCGAGAGATTGAGTGGGTTAAGGCGTAGGCTGGTCTTCTTGCGGCAAGTGGGTGTCCGAGAGGAAGACATTTGAAATGGGGTAAGTTACTCGAGAGAGAGCTTATCCCCCTTAAATTTTAGCCTAGTCACAATTATTCTATGAATTTTCTATCGAAAGTATGTACCCAGTAATATAGCTTAACCCGTATTCCCATCACATACCAAGGATCCCCTCTTATTACTTAGAAATCATTATTTATTTTGCTATTTTTACGTACTAGTGACAAAACCCCCCTTTGTTAATTGACACTGTTATGTCCCCCTTTAATTTACAATGTTTTTAATCTGTAATGTCTTTAGCTACGACTAGTTAGAACAAAAAAAAAATTTCCATTAATTCTCAAAACCACTCTCTTGGGAACGATCCCAACCTTTGGTTGGGTTACTAAACTATTGTACGATCATAGACACTTGCATCAAAAGTTGTATCTTGATTACGCAAACATCAATTAACACTGGGTTCAACGACATCAGGCCCGTAGCTCCCGTCAATGCTACAACTAAGGAACCTGTAGCGAGAAGTCGCGGTCGAGGAAGAGGTAGAGGAAGATTTAGGGGTATAGGCTGAGGAAGAGTGGTGCCTACAACGGATGGAGTACTGGTTAAAAATGCTCCCAGAAATAAGGCCCCTCATGTGCATCCTGAAGAGGTAGAGGAGAATATCGAGGTTGAGAATAAGGAGAATGTAGGACAAGAGGAAGAGGTGCAGGCTGAGACAACAAGCATTCCTCCCATAGACGTAGTGTTAGCTCATTAGATCATGTCATTCTTGAAAAGGTTGGTTGATCCTGGAGTGCTTTCCTCGGTTCAATCGACTCAAGCTCCAACCAATCCTCATATTGCTATCGCTATCTCCAATGTGGGTGGAACTGGAGGTAATGACACTTCTTCCATCCTTTGTTGGGTCATGTTCTGACTGGTAACGAGCATGAAATGTTGACTAAGTTCTTGAAGTTGAAACGCCTGTGTTACATGGTTCTGAGAGTGAGGACGCATATGAGTTCATCCAACATTGTTATGAAAGGCTTCATAAGTTAGGAATTGTCCATCAACATGGGGTTGAGTTTGTGACTTTTCAACTTCAAGGTGAGGCTAAGGAATGGTGGAGAGCTTATATGGAATGCAGATCTTCTGTTTTACCTCAACTTACTTGGACCCAGTTTCAAGCCCTATTTTTAGAGAAATATGTGCCTCAGACTTTAAGAGATCGCACGAAGGATGAGTTCATGGCCTTGGAGCAACGTTGTATGTCTGTGGCTGCTTATGAGGCCAAGTTTCATGCCTTGTCTAGATATGCTACGCAGTTGGTGACTACTGAGGAAGAGAGGATATGTTTATTTATTAAGAGACTAAATTATGAGTTGCAGATATTATTTGTTCACATGACCTATGCAGGGAGGAGCTTTAATGAGGTAACAGACTCTGTGAAGAAAATGAAGGGGATGAGGCGAGATAGTCAGTCTAAGGCATTGGCTAAAAAGGCCAAGAACTCGGGTAACTTTCAAGGTTCTTACTCCAAATGGGCAGGAAAGCCAACACTTGCAGCCATGCCAATTCAGTCCTCTATGCCCGCCTCTACAGGTAATTACTCGGGAACTTCACCTCATAATTTGATTCAGCATAGCCAGGGGGTCGCGCCTTCGACGGGCAGCATGCCAACTTTTGATCGTACTTGCTATAATTGTGTAGAACTCGGGCATATGAGGAGAAATTGTCCCCAGCACATATAATGGACTCCACGCAGCAGCAAACTAGGGCAGTGGTACCGGTGGAATGTTAATAATGGACGAGGGCATCCAGAAGGTGGGCGTGGGCAAAATCATTGAGGCCGCGGAGGTAGGGGATATGGTAATACGGACATAGGTACAGTGCAGCCAGGGAACTCACCCATCATGATGATAGGGCTCAATGTTATGCCTTTCTGGGCAAGAATGAGGTAGAGGCATTTGACGCAGTGATCACATATAGTATTATTGTCTGTGACCGAATGGCTAATGTGTTATTTGATCCGAGTTCTACTTATTCTTATGTTTCTGTGTGATTTTCCTCAGCATTTGCTATGATTTGTGATATACTTGATGCCGATATCCATGTTTCTACCCTAGTTGGAAAGTTTGTCATAGTCACCCATGTCTATCGTGCTTATCCTATTTTGTTTTTGGGTTTTCAGACTTGGGATGATTTTTGTGATTTTGGATATGACTGACTTTGATATAATCTTAGGCATGACTTAGTTGTCCCCCTATTATGTTGTGCTTAATTGTTATACTAAGTCTGTAACTCTAGAAATTCTAGGAAGGGAAAAATTAGAATGGGAAGGGGTGTACAAGCCTAAGCAAGCTAAGATCATATCATCCATTCGGGCAAGGAAATTGGTAGGGTATGGTTGTTTGGCTTATTTGGCTCATATTCAGGATGTTGAGGTTGAGTCTCCATCTATTAAGTCCATTCTTGTGGTTTCAGAATTTAGAGAAGTGTTTCCTACTGATCTGCCTGATATGCCTCCTGATAGAGATATAGATTTCTACATTGATTTAGAACCTGGTACTCGTCCCATTTCCATCCCTCCATATCACATGGCTCTAGCGAAATTAAAAGAGCTTCTTGATAAAGGATTTATTCGTCGTAGTGCTTCCATGTGGGGTGCTCTAGTTTTGTTTGTTAATAAAAAAGATAGTAGTATGAGGATGTGTATAGATTACCGGCAATTGAATAGGGTCACCATTTGGAATAAGTATACCTTTCCTCGAATAGATGATCTTTTTGACCAATTACAAGGTCCATCGGTTTTCTCTAAGATTGATCTAAAATCTGGTTACCATCAGTTAAAAATTAGGCCTGGGGATGTGCCCAAAACGGCGTTAAGAACCTGTTATGGGCACTATGAGTTTCTACTTATGTCGTTTGGTTTGACTAACGCGCCTGCAGCTTTCATGAGTTTGATGAATGGGGTGTTCAAGCCTTTTCTTGATTCGTTTGTTATAGCTTTTATTGATGATATTATGGTCTATTCGAAAAGTGAGAAAGAGCATGCCGACCATCTTCGTATTGTTCTGGGTGTTCTTGGGAAACAAAGGTTGTATGCTAAATTTTCTAAGTGTAAATTTTGGTTGACTTCGGTTGCATTTTTGGGGCATGTAGTTTCAAAATAAGGGGTAATGGTAGATCCTCAAAAGAATAAGGCGGTTAAGAATTGGGTTCGGCCTAACTCTGTGACGGAAGTTATAAGTTTTATGGGGATCGCTAGCTATTATCGTCTATTTGTGAAGAACTTTGCTTCTATCGCCACTCACTTGACAAGTTTGACCAAAAAGGAGGTACTTTCGAATGGACTAAAAAATGTGAGGATAGCTTTCAAAAGCTCAAGACTCTTTTGAACACCGTACCTATCTTAGCATTACCGGTGGAAGGTAAAGATTTTATAGTTTATTGTGATGCTTCATAATCTTGTTTGGGTGCTGTGTTAATGCAGGATAAAAATGTTAAAGCTTATGCATCGCGACAGTTGAAGGTGCATAAGAGGTGGGCGTTAACTAGCATTAAAGTTTGGACCATCTTCATTGAGGAAATCAAGGCCAAACAATTTGAGGATGAAAATTTGGCTAAAATTAAGAAGAAGACTACGATTGGCAAGGTACAAGAGACCACTCTTGATGCGGAAGGTGTGCTCAGTTTTAAAGGAAAGATTTGTGTCCCTTGAGTTGATGACTCAGAATCCCATGGTTCGCGATATTCTATTTATCCGGGTGTGACCAAGATGTACTGAGATTTGAAGCGAACTTATTGGTGGTCAGGCATGAAGAAGGATATAGCGGAGTTTGTGGCTAAGTGTCAAAATTGTCAACAAGTAAAGTATGAGCATCAAAAGCCTGCAGGTTTGCTTCAAAGAATGCCAATTCCGAAACGGAAGTGGCAAAGGATAGCCATGGATTTTATGGTTGGTCTTCCCAAGACTTTGGGAAAGTTTGATTCTATTTGAGTAGTGGTTGATAGATTGACTAAGTCAGCCCACTTTATTCCAATTAGAATAGATTATAATGCCGAACAATTGGCTAAGGTGTATGTGAAGGAGATAATTAAATTGCATGGGGTACCCCTTTATATCATCTTAGATCGTGGTACGCAGTTTACTTCCAAGTTTTGTAGGAAGTTACATGATGAATTGGGCACACAACTCAACTTTAGTATAACCTTCCATCCACAGACGGACGGGCAGTCAGAGAGAACTATTCAAGAGTTTGAAGACATGTTGAGGGCATGCGTGATTGACTTTTGAGCGCATTGGAATAAATTCTTACCTTTGTGTGAGTTCTTTTATATTAATAGTTATCACTCCAGAATTTATAAGCAACCGTTTGAGGCATTATATGGAAGGGGGTGTAGATCACCCATATGATGGTTCAAGGCTGGAGATGTGAAACCTTTGGGGGTCGATTTAGTGAAGGATGCTCAAGAAAAGGTGAGGAGTATTAAAGCTAAACTTTTAGGCGCCCATAGTAGGTAGAAGAAGTATGCAGACCACAAGGTGAGAGACGTGGCATTTCAGACTGGTGAGAATATTCTTCTCAAGGTATCAGCAATGAAAGGAGTGATAAGGTTTGGCAAGAAGGGGAAGCTAAGTCCGCGATACATTGGACCCCTTGAGGTTCTTGAATATGTTGGGCCAGTGGCTTATAGATTGGCTTTACCTCCTAACCTATCGGGTATTTCATGTATCCATGTTGAAGAGATATCACGGTGACGAAGATTACATCATAAAATGGGACTCAATTGTGTTAGACAAATACCTTCAGTATGAGGAGGAACCGATTGATATTCTTGATCGTGATGTGCATGAGCTAAGGACCAAGGAGATTAAGTCTGTAAAGGTTCAATGTAAGCATCATCTAGTAGAGGAAGCTACTTGGGAAACCGAGAAGGACATGTGAGACAAGTATCCCCAGTCGTTTATCGATTTAGGTACTACTCCATTCCTTATTTAGCCTATTTTCACTAAGTTTGTCACTTGAGGACGAGTGATGGGTAAATTGGTTTATATTGTAACGACCGATTTTCGTCATTATAGAAAAGCCAACAGGGAAAAATTTTGGGTCGGAAAACTTTTTTGTAGTAACATGGAATTTCCTAACCTAGTCCAGATTTGGACGAAATCAGAGTCATTAATGTCTAGGTAAATCTGGTAACAATGGGGTTATCTAATTATGAATTTGATCACATGAGTAGATAGCTAAGATGATAAGAAACCAGTACGACTTTATGGAATTAAATTCGGGAGATTAGAACTCCCGAAATTGAACTTAGCTTGAACGGGTAGTTTCTGGGTGTCTTTGGTTGAAGGTGTGTTGTGAAATGGTGTCTTGGAATTGTGAATTTTTCTCACTGGTTCTGTGCAAGCCTCTAAGGCGAGATTTTTCCCGCTAGAGTGGGGCCGCTGTAGCTGGATGAGTGCCTCTATAGCGGGACAGACGCGACTTAAAGTCAGAAATAAACCCCAAAAATATTTTATTCTGCAATTTTCGTACTTGTGAGCTAAGGAACGAACCCAGGGGTTTTCTTGAAATGTTTCCACCATTCTTGATGCTAAAGGTAAGATTTTCACTCCCCAAATCTATTTTTCGATCCGTAGAAAATAATCTAACACATAATTATCGACGGATGAGGGTTTTGATCAGGAAATTATGGTGGGAAAAGCCCTAATCTGGGTATAGGGATCAAGGGTTTGATCTAGGGTGGATAGAATTGTTGTTAAATCGGGTAATTAGTTATTGTTTATTGATTCCCGTGTTAAATTAATTGTTTGTAGACCAAGAACAAGCGGAACGAATATGGAAAGGGAAGAATCAAGTTTCTTAGGGAATTCAAGCTTGTTTCTAGGTAGGTGATGGTTGTAATTTCATGATTATGTGATATATGTTCGTCCTTGCTTCATTATAATACGTGTATGTATGTGAATGTTGCATTATTGGTCACACTAGTTGTAAATGAAATAGATGAATGATGAGTGCCATGAATCATGATTTCATTGTATGATTTTGAGAATATACTTGTAATTGTGATTGTGGCTTGATGAATGGATCGGGTGTTGCGTTCCGACATATTAACTTTGATCGGTTGCCACGTTATGGCATGTTGCCACGTTCCAACATAAACATTGGATTGGGTACGACATTCCGGTATGCTAACAGTTTGGGTTTGGGTTCCATGAGAGGACCATTGACTTGACATAACTGTATATCCTGAGAAATGTGAAGTTGTACGTTGTTTCGTAATTAATGATAATATTCTATATGTTCAGTGTATGCATGTTATTATTATGTTGTGATGACTTATGTATGTTGCACTTAGTGGGATAGTTGCATGATCCTACTAGTACACGGTGGTTGTGTACTGATACTGCACTTGCTCTTTCTTTATTGAGTACAGGGCATCTTCAGGCGGCTATTGACAGACCTCGCTTAGAAGTTCAGTGATCGTTGTTCGAATTCAAGGGTAAGCCAGTTCTTCCGAGCTGCCATGAGCTCTCCTTTCGTCTATGTCCACATTTCGGACATAGACTTTCTAGTTAATTATTAGCATGTTAGTATGGGGTTGTACTCCTTCTTGTTTAGACTTTTGGTTCATTGTTAGATGTTTTGGTACATTGACTTTCAGGTTCAAGGTGCATTTTTCGCATTTGTTTGGTTGATTAGACTATTGTTTTGGAGTTTATGGGAACTTCTTATTTCTTTCTTTAGCATTTAACTTATTTCCGTAACTTAATTCCTTAGTATTTTTTATTTAGTTGGTTAGCTAATTAGTATAAATAGTTCTCCCACCGGAGGGTTAGTGTGGGTACCAATCATGACGGTCGGGGTCGTTACATAAAATGAGTTAACTTGATTGATTTCTCCATGTTTATGTGCATTTTAGTATAAGTTGCATATATGCCTTATCAAATGATGTTTTTGATTTTCTTTAGCTTGGAGTCGATTTTTCCTCCTCGGATATGTGCATTCATGTTGGGATGTTATATCTTCTTCCTACCCTACTTATGATGACATGAGTTCTCATCAAGGATGAATGTTCCCAAGGGGGAGTTATTGTAACACCTCGAATTTGGAAAAATGAGGGAATATGCAGTTTTTGGCGCCACCACAAACAAGAATTCCCTTTTAATTTATTTATTTCCAAAACTAGTCTTCCCTTTTCATAAAAAGTTGTCACTTTTATGAAAAGTTGCGATTTTATAAAAAAGTTACAACTTTTATGAAAAGTTGTGACTTTTATGAAGAGTTGTGATTTTCATAAAAAAATGTGACTTTTATGAAAGATTGTGACCTTTCTGAAGGGTTGTAGCTTTTCCAAAGTGATGTGACCTTTCTAATAAGGCACAATAAGCATTTGTTCACACTATCCTTTGTTGTCTACAAATAGAGGGATTTCCCGCCACTATTATTTGTAGGGTTTTTTCCGCTATAGGGTAGTCCATTTCAAATACATTAATTAAGCTTCTTATAAAGTTTGTTTCATTCCTCCAACTTTTCTTCCTCCTATTTCATGGAGCTTTTTCTTTACTATAAATCATAGTGATTCATGTAACTATGACAATTTTTTTTGCTATTTTGGTGACTTTTTTTTTAACTATGTTAAAAATTTCAGCAAGGATGATTGAAAATTGATCTTCTCTATTATCTCTTTCTGCAGGTTTCTTCATATAAACAAAGAAAATTGATTTCAATTGCAATGCGACATTACTACTCTTGCACCTCCCAATCCACAACTCATAATGTTGTTGAAATAGTTGAATTCATTACATTTGGTTCTTTAGTAATCAAAACTTTTATTTCTGCCACTATTATTTGTAGGTCTTTTTTTGCTATTTCAAATATATTAATTGAGCTTCTTACGAAGTGTGTGTCATTACTCAAAATTTTCTTCCTCCTATTTCATAAAGCTTAATCTTTTACTGTAAGTAATAGTGATTCATGTATCTATTGCAATTTCTTTTTGCTATTTTGGTGACTTTTTTTTAACTTTGTTAGAAATTCCAGTGAGGATGATTGAAAATTTATATTCTCTGTTGTTCCTTTCTACTGGTTTCTTCATATAATTTATGGGAAAATTGATAGAACACAACAACAAATATGTGATAACTAATATATAACCAATAATGAAGTTTGTTAAAAGAACCAAACAAATTGTTCTCTTGCTTGCCACAGTTAGTATATTGATTGTTTTTTCTTAGGTACAAACATTTTGTATGCCAATGAACTCTTCCTAGAATATTAGTATAGAGACAACTAGTCCATTTCTTTTATCGCAAGTTAACTAATTCTTCGTCTCTTCTTTTTGGGTATAATAAGAGATCAAGTTTTCTTGAAACTAAAAAATATTCAAAATACACTATAACAAAAATATTTTTTAACGGCAACAAATATGCACATTAACAAAGAGTGCTAGATCATTCACCATCATTAGATTCAATGTTGCTATAGACGTTAGGGACATTTGTAGAGAGTACCAATTGCCTCTATAAATACATATTTAGTGACAATTAAGCTATTAACTGTCGATAAAGATATTTTTTGTTGTAGTGATAACTCTTTCTTTTGACAAATTTTTTTTTTTTTATAAAGAAGTAATAACTGTTTATTTTGGATTCTTTATATTTAATTTGTGAATAGTAAACTTGGATATAGCCCGACACACTATCTTTTTAAATAATATGTTAAGCAACATGCCTTTTTCTTCTTGATTATTAGGAAGGTAAGGTCGTCATTATTATTATTTGTGGATATTTGTGAGTTCAACTGCTCACAAAATTATGCTGTAATATTTTAATATGTTATGTGTCAAAATTTTGGTTTAGAATATCCAGTTGTGAACAGTTCCATTGAGATGTGACTTACTTCTTTGTTGATAGTTGCATTAATTCTTTATAAATGCATACTATAATCATAACAATAACTATTGTTCAATTTCAAATAAGTTGGGGCCAGTAATAAGAAATCTAAGCAATAATAATGACTATTTTGAGACAATAAGGAAAAACATTTATGATACTAACAATTTTAGGGTCATTTTTAACATATACATGATACAACATACTATAATAAAAAAAAGATTGATGGAGGTTCATAAGAAAGGAGCTGAAGGTCCTCTATTTAAATTTAGTTAATTATGTTCTTGTATGGACATGATGTTCCAGTTTACTTGGGAGTGTTGTTGTTCGAGGCTTTTTGGTGTCTTCTTTAACTTCTGATGTTGTTCTTTATAACTTCTTGGAATTTAGAAAATTTCGTTACTTCTGACCAACTATTTCCACGGAGATTTTCTTAGACTTCTTTGTTATGCTTAAAATCTATCCATGACTCTTAATTTTTGTATAACAAAAACGAAAATTAAAAAAAGATAGCACTTTAAGATTTCGGAGGAGCGTTTTTTCTTAAGATAAAATGTTCTTGAAAATTAAGTGTATATATCGAAAATACAAATATTATCGAATGATCATATGTAAGCTTAATAATCTAGTTCAATCTCGTGCGAAGCACATATAATTTGCCTAGTAAATGAATATTCCTAAAATATCTACATACTATGGAACCTTTAAGAGAATGATACGTCATCACAGAATAGTTAATTAATCATATTCCTGAGACTGAAACATCAAATTAGGATACTAAATGGTGATGAACGAGGCGTATATGTTTTTTCTGCACTGTGCTTTTGTCTGAAATTGAGCTTTCATTTCATTTTATTTAGGTAGATGAATCTCCATTAGAGGAAATCAGATAATTTGATAGAGTTGAAGAATTAGAGATCCCAACATTAGTGTTTACTACTGAAATTGTCATTGCAAAATAATGTTCTAATTACTTACTCCAAGATAATGGATTAGCTTAAACAATTTCGTTTGGTGACTTCCTTTTCATTCTTTTTGGATATATTCTAAAATATTTTGGCTCAGTGGAGCGTCTTCTCTTGAATAGGGTGTGCGAAAATCGAACTGCCCTTCAACCAAATAAAATTAGATGTCATTGATTTATTGCTACCGATTTATTGAATTAACAATTTTTAATGGTTTTATAAAAAAGAAATTATTGGTTCAATTTTAATTTTTAATATTGGGTAAATGGATAAACCAATAACCCATTAAGGCTATAGTAATTCACTACTCCATTCTTACATAAATACAAAATATAAATATCAGTACCTTACTGGTTCCTAATTCCTTTGCCCTTTACCCTTCGATTCACATTATTGTCTAGTTCTTTTATTTGTTTTGTACTTCTATAATTATTTTCATGTTATTTACTATTGTTACTATTTTATGAACATTATGTAAAGTTACATTATTGTCCTATCATGCCCAATTGATTGAGGAGTTATATGTTTTCTTTATGGGTATTTTCTTAAAGGTTAAATTGAAAATTGAATTGTTAAAGACAAACAACCGACAAATTGAAAACCGATAAAAATATCTTATTGGTTTAATTTTTGGTTATTGACTTAAAGTGTTTAAAATTTGAAAACTGATAAACTAAATCGACAATTCATAAAATCAAATCGAACCGAACCTACCGATGCACACCACTACTCTTGAATTAAAAGGTTTGAAACTATAAGCTTCTTATCTTCCCTTCCCCTCTAATCTTAGTCATCTCGATTGTCATTTATTTTTAGTTCATAAGATCTCCTTCAATTGTTTTATTTCAAATTAGGTCCCCATGAGAATCAATGCTTTCTCTCAAAAAAGGTCTTAACTTTATTTTTTTTCATTAATCATTTCTACACTAATTCAATTGTTAAGTTTCAAATGCTCTCACGTATTAAATCGACCATAATACTTGTGGGTATCTTCTTTGATGTTCAAAATATCTAATTTTCGTAATTACATATTTTATTTATAGTCTTTTTTTATTCTTTTCCAATTTCGCACAAAAAAACATGAAAATTCCCCCTCATTTTTTCTATTCAAGAAAATTTCCTTCCTCTTATAGATTTGTCGTCTAGGTTCTCTCATTTCACCATGGCTCACCGACGCATCTTTTCCCCTCATTTTTTTCTATATAAGTAGATTTTCTATCTTTTAGTTTCAACATTTAGGTTTTCTCATTTCACTTTGGCTCAGCGACACATCTTCTCTCAACAAAAGACTTGAAATTGTAAGCTCTTTGCCTTCTGTTCCTATCTAATCGCAGGAGCACGCCTTCTTCAGACTCAAAAAACTTAAAATGTAAACTTTTTTCATTTACTTCCCCTATAGTCTCATTCATCTGCATTGTCATTCATTTTCAATTTATAATATCTCTTTCAATTGTTCGATTATGCCTTCAAATTGAATCCTGATGAGAATAAGTGTCTCTAAAGAAAAAATAGGTCTTGACTTTATTTTTCTACATTAGCCATATATACACTAATTCAATTTTTAATTATCATGCACTCTTACTTATTAAATCAGTCCTAATACTTGTGGATCTCTTCTTGAATGGTCAAAATGATGCAATTTTTTGGCATATTTGGTTAATGTGATTTCAGGATTTTCGCTCTTCTTGGATAATAACTATAACCTTGTTCTTCATTTTTATTTTCTTTCATGTGTAGAAAAATTGGTAGATGAAGTAGATTTGGATGAGAATCAGCCATCAAGTCAGGTATATTCTGAAAACAAATTAAAGGTGCAACATCTTAATAGACGTGCATAGGTAGTATTGAGTTCTATTTTAATTTATTTTATTATTTGAAATTCTATTTATTCTGGGAGTAAAGCTCTTTTAGCTAAAGAAATTAATATGTTAATCCATATAAGTATTAATGAATCATTAATTTTTAATCATAAATTTGTATGTATATTACATTGGGTATCGTTACATAGTATAAAACTTTTTTTTAAATTACGAAAAAGATACTTTATAATTTTATGATATGTTCATCCTTTTATGATATCTTCATCATTAGTAGTTTTTTTTCTTTTAATATTTGGCTGATTTGATATGAGCAGGAACTAGAAAGAAGGATGTCCTTTGGGATTGTAATCACTGCATATGAGAATAAGTTGTGATTTCTCTGCTGGATCATCTTTGCCTAGTGAGTCTCTCACCTCATCCACAAATTCTTGTTATAATTGAAGAGATTAGTTTTACACCTTTAAATTAACAAAATATGATTATTTATGCTACTTTATTTTCTTTCCTCACCCACATCTTCAACCCTAAAAGTATGAACACCTTTGATGAAAATTCTAATTCTACCACTGATCAAATTAGTTGTGCTCTCTCAGAACTATTTTCCGATAATTTATTCATCCTGATAGAATTATGAGAAATATAAGCAAATAGGAATTGAAAAGATTTCTGACAACAAAAGAGATTTATAAGTTATAAACTTACACATATCAATTTAATGAATTTAGAGTCAAAAGAGTAAGAAAATGTTCTCAAAATTTCAAAACAGAACATAAATTTTGAGATGAAAGCGAAGGTGCACTGACCCTTGCATCTTGCTCTTTGTCCTTAAATGGATAATCGAGATCCAAAAGGGCAAAAAGTTGTTTCAAAATTTCTTAATGACAAACAAATTTGGTATGAAACCAGAGGGGCAAAAGCGCTTGGCCCTTGTGCGTTGCCCTTTGTCACCTAACAAATGTCAAATAAATGTTAAAGATAAGGCACATGGCCCCACAAGCCTTATAAGGCGTGGGGTCCATGCTTCTTACTCTATTTGTGGGCCTCTCCGTTTTCTCCATTCTCCTACCCTAGACACCCCTCCCTTCCTCAATCCTGAATGTATGAACACCTTTGATGAAAATTCTAACTCTACCACTTATCCAATTAGTTGTGTGCTCTAAGAATTTTTTTTTGTCAATAATATATTCATCCTAAATATTTTTTCGACAATTTTTTTTTATAAAATTATTAACTTAAACATATCGATCTAAAGTGTTTGTAGTTAAAAGTGTAAGAATATGTTGCCAACATTTCAAAACAGAAAATAAATTTGGGATGAAATCAAATGAGCAAAGGCGCACAGGCCCTCGAGTCTTGCCCTTTGTCCCTTAACGGAGAGTTGAGAGCTAAAAGGTCTAAAAATTGTTGCCCAATTCCAAAACGACAAACAAATTTGGAATGAAACCAAAGGGGCAAAGGCGCATGGGACCTTCTGCCTTGCCCTTTGGCCCTTAATAAACGTCAACCAAATGTTAAAGACAACGAGAATGGCCACGCACGCGGTATAAGGCCCATGCGCTTCGCTCTATTGTTGTCTCCTCCTCTTTTATCCAATCTCCCACCCTAGCCGAATCCCCCTCCTTCAGCTTTAACGTTCCCAACCCTATATTCCTCTCCTTTCACATAGCAATCAGAAGAGTTCGGAGCTAAAGGGATAATAAAATGTTGCCAAAATTCTGAAATGGCAATTTTTTTTGAGATTTAACCAAAAAGACAAAGGTGCACGGGTCCTTGCGCCTTGATCTTTGTCCCTTAACGGACGTGAACCAAAATTTAAAGAAAAGATGCATGACCCCCACACCTTACAAGGCATAGGGGCCATTATGACTTACTCCATTTTATGAAAAAAATATAATACTTAATAGTCTAAATATATGTTTATATCTCTGGATTTTTCCATCATTTTTCGGCTTAGGCTATGCAGCATAAGAAGACGACGAAGAAAAATGATCCCCAATTTTTTTACAATTTCGTGGGTCAGACCAATTCATCCTTTAATTTCCATCATGAAAAAGCTTTAACAAGAATATAATGTTGATTGCTACTGGAAGCATCAACCAGTGCTCCTACTGCAAGTATCAAAGCCTGGTTGATGCTTTCAATAGCGATCAACATTGACTTCTTGTTAAATTCATGATGAAAATTCAGCCGGTCTAGCCTGCAGAATGATAAACAAAATCGAGATCATCTTTCATCATTATCTTCGTACGCAATGAAGCCTAAGCCAGATAATGATAGACAGATTCAAAGAAAAAGCATGAATTTAGACCAGTAAGTATTATATTCTTTTTTCAACAAATGGAGTAAGGCGCACCGACCCTGCTCTTGTAAGGTGTGGGGGCCATCCACCTTTCTTTTAATGTTTGGTTCACATCCATTAAGGGACTAAGAGCAAGGATGTGCTTTTCTTTATGGTAATTCATAGCTCCAGGCTTGTCATTCACACAATTACTGGAAAGTGTAATTATTTATTTGTTTTCTCGAATTACTATATATATATTGTGATTTAGTTTAAATTCACTTAATACTTGACCAATTTTTGCACTTTATTATTTCATGAAAATAAGGTAGCTTGATAGTTATTGAGTAATTATATCTTATTAAAAAAGATCATTATTAATTGTATCTAAAAATATCCTTGCAGTTAGTATATATGCATGAGTTAATTTATATTGTTGAGTGAGTTTGAAAGCAACAATTTATATATTCGCAACACACATTTGAAGTTGATTTGTCCACGTCGTCACTTATGACATGGTCAATTAGTTAATTACACTGTCCTAAACTAAATGTGACATCTTTTCACTAGTTCTCACCTTCATCTAATTGGTCCACCTCATCAAATATGATATCATCAACGAACCCCCTCCCTTAAATATATGTTGCATGATATTTTAAGAGTCCATAATTATGTCTGCAAAGAAAGAAGTAAGAGGAGAATAGGTTGCTTGTATTTGAAGAAAATTGATTAGCTTAAACCTATTATAGATCGCGAGTAATGGCTGGTGGTTGTGGAAGCTAAGTGCATCCTTGATCGTCTGTCTTGTTTGGTAATACATGTTTATTATCTTTGTTATTTTATTTATTGTTCTCTTCTATTTATTTTTAAATAAAATCATTTTGAAGGAATATTCTGAAAACAAATTAAAGGTGAAACATCTTAATAGACGTGCCTAGGTAGTATTGAGTTCTATTTTAATTTATTTTATCATTTGAACTTATAGTTATTCTAGTATATATTGAAGCCATGCATTTTGGTCCATCAAATACTATTAATAAAAATAAAATCCTTTCTAACTCAACATCTTACTTTGATAGGAAGGACAATAAATTTAAGCATATGTGTAAACTCAAAGATGTGGTAACAACTAATTAAAATAAAAGAAAAAGCAATCAAAGGGAAAGGAATAATAGACAGATGATTAAATAGCAAAGATTGAAATAATAATTCAGATAAAATAAAAGTATGGATCCTTTATTTGAGTAAACAATACTTCTAATGTCTAAATTACATTGAGATCCAAAACGAACAAAATCGACACCTCGAACCGGAGATCGGACAAATAATTTGCTCCTCAATCTCAAACATTTCAACTCAACTTGTGATGGTGCATGAATATCCACATACAAGCTTAAAAAGATAGGGATTTCTTTTAGGTAGCGGTTTCTCATGGTAGTTATTAGGTTGTGCGGTTGATCTCTAGGTTGTCTAATTTAGGAATATAAGCTTCTATTTGTAAGTTCCACTAGATATAGGGTTTAGTGTCCACTAATGGACCGTACATCCCACTATGGATCCCAACTTTTGATCCTAAAATTTTACTAAGTTAGGGACTCACCTACGAGACCTACCTACGACTCATATATTTAATAACGGACCATCCTGGTGAACCATCAAAAAGTACTAGGACTTTTCAATTGAAATTATTGAGAGCTTGCAAAATGGTCCCACCTATGGTTCGTGATCCAACCTTCAGACCGTTAGTGGTGTTGTCTATGCTGGCATCGGATTTTGTGAAAACTGAAATTTTTACCTTATTTTCAAATCCGAGGTATTATAGAAGAAATTTTTCTCTTGTAATTTTTTGGCGAGTTCAGTCAGGAGGGACAAAAGAGAGATGTTTTCCATCAGTCAAAAATAGATATCGCTCTCCATGCTCCCACAGTTCGCTTACCAAGAAAGAGAAAGGAATGACCCAGGACCAGAGCAAGTTGGGTTGGGGTATAGAGTTCTAAGCACGGTGGGGGTGGCAGAGTACGTGCTCGTATAGTTCATAGAAGGATACGAAAAAGTACTTATTTTTTGTGAAATTACACTCCTCTATATTCAAAATATGCCTCTCTAAGAGCATTACAATCTGTAGCTCAAATAGTCACTTATCAAGTCTCTATTGGTCTTATTCTTACTATGCGCCTTGTAAGCACGTTTGGATCTTTGAAGGCCATCACTCGGATATTACCCTAACCCAACTTTGGGTCTTATATATAGATAAGTAAATAAAATGGCGAGATTGCGCTTACGCGTCTTGATCCAAACATTCTTAAAATCTATAATCTTATTATAAAGAAAGACAACAACTTACTAAGAAACATTTTTTAAATTAAAGAGGTTGCTGCTTTAATATTGATAAAAATAAAATATTGGACCAAGGTCCAATAATATATCAAATTGAATGGGCCCACAAACTAGGCAAACTAGAATAGGAAACAAAATCAACATAGACTCCCAGCTCTGGCTGAGACTTTGTGACCCTCAACTTCATGCACTCTGTTTCCATATTTTTCCTTCAAGCTCTTTCAAGCTAAGTGTCACTGATATACTCCTCTTTAATCGAATTTTCTTCTAATTTTATTATGATCAATGGGTTAAATCCTTACAAGATTAATACCGCCATTTTACGAATAGAAAGAAAAGAAACATAAAACAGAGGGCTAAATTTGTCTATTTATTAATATAACCGAAGTAGATGTGACCAGTTATAAATTTTGATTCGCAAATCTTATATTTACAATCAACGTCTATTATCCTTCTCCTATAAGATATGTAAAACTAAAGATGAAAATGCCATCAACAAAACATCACTTATTAATTTCCTTTTCTTCTCCATCACAATCAACAAATTATCTCCTCTCTTTTCTCATTGCCCAAATCTCAGTATGATAGTTTTATTTGTGTTTAGTAGTTTTCTAAGGTTTAATTAATAGCGTCGAGAGAAACACCATAAAACAATCTTCTATGGGTGCATAATCTTACACTTGAAATTATCGATGCTACCCAAATGTCATTGTTTGAGAACTTTGGTCCGCTTGATAGCGTAACGACATATACCTCTCGCGAGTTTGAATTTTTCCATTTTAGAAATATCAACGACTCCAAGGAGGATAAAGACGCACTCCAGGGATGCTTCTTTCATGGAAATCCTCTTAGGAAAGAATTCGCTAAAGCGACTTAGAGATAAACAAAAAAAACAAAACCCAAGTAAAAAGATGAAATGTTTGCTTCTTTTCATATGTGTCAATTATGTAAAGATGACACAAAAATAGAGAGAGAAGAGGAAGTTAAACCATGAGAAAATTGAATTCCAAAATTGAGTAAAAGATACTTCTTCAGTACAAAACACAACTAAAACATCTGGTGCAATAAGTTATCCAAGCATCTTGACATCTTCTATGCTAAAGCTACCAATCATCATATCTCCAAACCGTGGTGCAACAGTAGCATCTGGTGATAGGAGCTATCCCAACATCTTGATGTTTTCCAAGCTAAAGTAGTCAATCAACATATCTCCGAGGCATTGGTTCAACAGTAGCATGTGATGCAGGCATAGCAGTAGTTCCTTCCACACTACTTGATGGTTGAAACTTACTTAGACTTGTAATAAGGCCATCTATTAAAAAGGACCTTGCTTGGGCAATATGAGCTGATATTATCTCTTGTGCATCCTCATATCGAGGTTGATAGGACTTAGGTGGCAAGGATGTGCCACTAGGTGTAGGAGATGCAGACTTTAGAACCACATCATAAAGACATGATGGACCATCAACTTTCAAAACCTTCCTAATGAAGTTTGAAGATGGCACCAAGAACATATTGGTTATGTCATAAAGTTTTGCAACCCCAACACAATCTCTTGAACTCAGGTACCTCAAAAATACTACATATGAGGGAAAGTCATTAATAGTATCAGTGTACAAGAATACAATTTTGAACCTACCAACAACATTTGAATAGTGATTAGTCAACTTGTCTAACCTCGTCTGGGCCTGACCAGTTGACTACATCAGGGCTGCAACAAGAAAATTCTCAGCACTTGAATGTAGCTGACAAAATCCATACAAAATAGTTAACTCTTATATGAATTATATATATATATATATATATATATATAGTGCTAACAATTTTTCTTAACACAATTTAGCAATGAGTTTCCTAAGAAATTCTTTGAAGAATCCCCATCCCTAGACCCTAAAGGTTAGAAAAAATGCAGAGACCACTAGTTGATTATTATTTTTTATCGCAAAGATGATAGCTGACTAATATCAAAAAGATGAGAAATCAGTTAAATCATATTTACATCTCAGTTTCTATTCTTTTTCTGATATGAAGAAAGACACAACGACACATAAATGTTTCATTCTTGGTGATAATGCCACGCCATATATAGTCATGGCCAAATAGTGTTTTCCAGGAGAAATTCTTGCATTACTGTTATCTTCTTGTCACGAAATAACAAGGTGAAACATGCCTTGCATACTCAAAGGTATAGCTAGGATGTCAGGACCATAACGGTTCAAACATCGTGATAAATTAGAGAGAAACATAGGGCAATAATGACCCATGGTCTATGCTGGTTGAATTGCTTAAAACTTCAATTGTGATTCTGGAATAATTAAAAAGTTGTCCATGCAAGCCCTCTTTAGCACACTGGGCTTCCTCCACGGTTCTAAACTCGACCAATGCGAAATTCTTATCATAAAATGTTTCTATTCCATTAATCTCACCAAGAAGAATCATAACCTTGTGTATCATGTCGTTATATACATAAACCGATGGAGGATATCTTGTAGGAAAGCTTTTACTAGGCAACTTAAATGGTTGCACAAATTAATAAGAAGAAGACAAAGTTACAAAATGAATGACATTGCATTTTTTGTCTAGTTATTAAGAAAAGAAATTAGAAATGTTACAAAGATGAAAGAAGAACTCCATGTTGCCTTATGAAGCCAACATTCATAGAATGAGAGTAGTTCCTAACAAAATCTCGAGGCATAAGGCGAGGGTTAGGATGGCCAATCCTCCTATTGGGATAGTGTCAATCCATTGTTTCCCAAAACTTCAGTTCTTGCTCCTGAAATATTTAAGAAAACATCATATCAGTTGATGAATGCAACATAAATAATATACACAAATTCATAAGAAGATTACAGGGTGAAGCCAAAAGTTGAGCTAACAAGAAACAACCAACCAATATGCATAAATAATTTAAAATGAGATATAAATTGAATTGAGTCAAATATACTCTTGTACTATTGTGTTACTTTATTTATGTATTAGTAAAATAAGAGGGATATATTGGAATCAAAAGTACAATGAGGAGTATATTTAAATCATTACTAATAGATAGTACATGAGTATATTAGAACCTTCTGAATATAACTTGGGTTGAAGTGAGTTGCGTCGAAATTAATGATCTAAAAATCAGGTTATAACTCAACTTGCTCAAATCTCACTAATTTTAAATTTCAATGTTTGTCTTCTTATAATTGTTTGAATATCTAATAAAACTTTTTTCCTTCATTAATAAAGACATACAATCAAAAAGAGAGAGTTTTGAGATTTACTTGGGGAGTGTTGCGAGTTTGTGAGGAAAAAGTTGTAAGATTGTAGTTAAGAGTTTTGATTACAATCAAGTGTGTGTGGGATTCGTCTAACAAGTTTGACACACTTGACGGACAGCAGAAGACTTAAACCTGGGGGTTTTTGTCTTGGGTAGATAGGAATTAGAGTTTATAATTCCTTAGATTACCTAGGTGTGTAATCTTTGTGTTGTTTGGAGTTGAGATAAATAATACAAAGTTGTGAACTAATTATTATTTTATGAAATTATTTACTAGAATTCACAAACAGTAAAAAACAACAGTTAGTTCGTGTTCCTTTATAGAATAAAGGGGGTCATAATTACAACAATTGATATCAGAGCAGGTTATCTTTGTGGAGTGTAATAACTCAAGATAAGAGCACTATGAATTCTGCACCTCCTCTTGGACACAGTGAAGGTCAACACATCAACATACCACCACTATTTAATGGCCATTACTACGCATGGTGGAAGGCGAGAATGGATGATTTTATACAAGCCCATGACTATGAATTATGGATGAGAGTTACTGATGGTCCTCTTACTCCTATGATGAAGGATGATGAAGGGAACGTCATTCCAAAGGCCAAGGCTCAATATGGAGAAGTTGATTATAGAATGCTCGCAAAGAATGCTAAAGCTAAGTGCATCCTTGTATGTGGACTTGGACCTGACGAGTTTAATCGCATCTCTAGTTGTACCACACTGAAAAAAATTTGGGACACACTAGTCAATGCACATGAAGGAACTCCCCAAGTAAGAAAATTTAGAATTGCTAGACTATCATCTGAATATGAAGCATTTAAGATGAAGAGTGGTGAATCACTTCAAGATATGATTACCAAATTCACAACTATTGTGAATGAGCTGGTGTCTTTGGGAAAGATAAATACTACTGAGGAACAGGTGGATAAAGTGCTGAGGACTCTACCTAAGTCGTGGGAGATCAAGATCACTGCAATTAGAGAAGCAAAGGATTTGACAACCATGAGCTTGGATGAACTTGTAGGAAATCTAAAGACTTATGAGATGAGTGTTGATAACACAAAAATGAGTAAAAGAAGCAAAGGTATGATTTTTTCTTTCAAGGCAACTGAGAGTGATGAATCTGATCTGGATGATGAGGACATAGCCTAGATCAACAAAAAACTCAGAAAGCTCCTCGAGAAAGGTGGAAACTATGAGAAAATATTGCCCTCGAGCAAAGAAAAAAATCTGACATTGCTATGTATGTTGCTTGGGGAACAAGTTCAGACATTGAGAAAAGGGAGGTAAATCTTCTTGACCTTAAAAATAAACTAAAATGTTTTTCAAAGAAAAAATTATCTTCCCTTATTCTAACTCTCATAGATAATTTTCAAGAGTTGAATGAAAATAGAGATTAGTTATCCTTGACCAATTTAAAATTTGAATATATTGATCTTGAAAAAATTAATTCTGATCTAAAGAAAGAAAATCAATTCCTAAAGGAACAGGTACAACAACTTGATTCCTGAACTTTGGCTCTCAAATCTGAAATTTTGAAACAAAGTGTTACTGGGAATGGGAAAGAAAAAAAAAGTGGTAACCAAATCAGATATGACCAAGATCTAAAGAGGTTAAAAGATGAACTATTTTCTGAAAGGGAAAAATCTAGAAGAATAAATCTTGACCTGTCTAGAACTAAGTATGAGCTTGAGAGGGCAAGCAAATGGACTCAATCCTCAATGATTGTAACTCAGCTCAGTAATAGAACACATAACACTAAAGCTGGAATAGGTTTTATTAAACAAGTCCCTAAGAAAACCTCTTATTTGTGCACACATTGTGGTAGTATTGGTCACTCAAGGGGTACCTGTCCAATAGTTATAACTCACATGAATAATAACTTCAAAGCTGCCTCAAATAGAAAAATCAACCATGTTAAAAAAAAAGGAATCACGACAAAGGAACAGGTTAGGGCAAAAGAAAAGATTTAAAAATGTTTTACCAATATGGATTAATAGAGATCTCATTCATCCTTTTTATCAATACAAAGGACCCAAGCTAGTCTGGGTTCCTAAATCTAACCTTTGAATTTGCTGGAAAAGTGAGAGGAAGCAAGCAACATTCTATATGAACACCTGTTGCTCGAGACACATGATTGAAACTAGAAGAAACTCCTCTCACCTGCATAAGAAAAGGATTGAATGGTAGTTTTTGTGGTGAAAATTCATTTTAGTCAAATCAAAGAAGTTGGAAAAGTAGGCAAGACAAAAGAAACAGTTTTAAAGGAACATGTTTGAAGTTGGGGATGATTAAAATCACATGAGTATCCCTCATTGGCTAATGAGCATTGCACATACTACCTTCTAATCATGAATTTTCTGCTCAGTCTGGTACATTTAGTTGTATGTCTCTATACCACTTTTAAAGTCAAGCTACTCATGCACTATAACATTGTATTTGCATCTGTCACAGGAGAGAGGCTTAGTAAAATTGGGGCAAAAATTCAGCATTTTCCAGAGATCTGAGGTATGTGCACTACAATTGTTCATAATTAAATATATAATCAATGCACATGTACCTCTTCTTTCACTTGTCCCAAAAGATATATTCATGTCCTCAATACTACTAAACAAACATTTTCTTAAAAACCCTATTTTAAGCCTTATCCTACTGTGTCTCTACAACTCACAGTCTTCTATTCCATAAACTTCTTCACCAAGAAATCCTCTTTTTCTAAAATTGTGGAATAAAGTTTTCTTCAAGAAACATGTCTATGCTTGATTAATTAAAATTTATGTTTCTTAATGACATTCTTGGAGATTCTAAGTGTGATGGTCTATCTGATGTGATGGTTGAGATGACTTTGGTGGATGACACCTCTACTTTGGTGCCTTATAAAATATAGGTTGTGGTGTAGAAAGTAGGTTGTGCCGGTTCTTAGGGGGAATTTGTATTGGGTGTGTCTAAAATTACTAAGGATATTTTGGAGGATGTACCTTGTGAGGGGGAATATTTTGGGGACCCTATAGTTGAACAAAGTTAAGTTGTTAGGCTCAACTTGGGTGCATCTAGTGAGGGGTAATCAATGGGAGACCCATTTGTTGAACCTAGTTCTTCTATTAGGATCCATATAAATTGAGATTTAGGGTTGATGTCAAAAATTATTATAATTGGTGCTGCACCTGATAGTACCACGTCTAGGGAACAGGTTCCTCTACAAATGATGCTGAAGAAAATTTGTTCCTTTTACTCACTCTATTGAAATTAAAGATGACTCTATTGAAATTAGAGTTGTAAACTTTGGGAAGCAGACAATGCTCTTAGGCAAGGTGATTATTGATTTTTGGGGGTTAGAGATGAGTGAATTATTGTTTCTCCAGAGATTGAACTAGTTCCTTAAAGGTGATACAAAACGGGAAAAAAAAAGCTGAAATTGAAGTGATATGTGTCACTCACCAGAATGCCATGGACCAGCTGCATATGAACTATGATCTTGAACATGTAGGCCTGCTAAAGAAAAATAAAACACAAAGCTCAAGGTTGAGCTTGCATAGACCAAGGCTACCTTTGAAATTGAGAAGACTACTAATTTTATTAATCCGAAAGATGTTTTTTTTGCTGTTGAAAAAGGACTTTTATTTAACCTCTCATGCCTGATCTTGTGATATTGTCTAGACACTCTAGCCTTTGACCTTCCAATTTTCCCCTCATCACAAGTGCTTGATTCTATCTTTCATTTTGATTACATTTGTGGTGTATATGCTTTTTGATAAATGCTAATGTTGGGTTTGAGTTTCAGGTTCATATATATCTCCTATGTTTGTGTAAATGCTTTGCTATAGCTAACTGAGTTCTTGATTTATAAGTGTTTGTGTAGGTGATAGCCTCAGTGGCTATGAGTATCGAATTTGCTTATCTTAGTGTGGTGTATGCCTTCACGGTGTTTTATGATGTCAAAAGGGGGAAATGCATGCTTGTGTAATATTTATAACCCAATTGATGTGTTTGCTTTGTGTGTTGTGCTTTAAGAAACTGACATAACACAAATTGATCTATTCACACAAGAAGCAATAGTTTGTCATCATCAAAAAGTGAGAATTTGTTAGATCGAGAAAGATTTTGATAATTGACAAATAGAGGAACAAATGAAAGGAACCGGTTGCGCCGACATGTTCCTTTCAAACCGAATATGACTGGGATAAGGAGAACGTCAACCACGTGAATTAGAAGTTATAAAGCTGTGAGAGAGTTTCTTTTTCGACAAGAAATCAGTGCTAAAAGGTTTCCTTTCATAAATAAATCCTTATGAAGTAGGAAGCATACGCAAAGAAGGAAGTATAATGACGTGAATGTGGTTTCAAATCTGGAATGAAGTAGGAAGCATAATCAGATGAGGAAATCAAAGTTCAAGTCAAATAAGGCGAACAAAGAAGATAGTCGAGTTCAAGTTGAAGAAGGAAGACTGTGAGGAGTTCAAATCTATAAATAGGGAAATATTTTTGTTGGAGAAAATTGCGCACTTACATAGAGAGAAGATCAAAACACGATCAAGAGTTTGAGAGAGTTTTGAGATTTACTTGGGGAGTGTTGCGAGTTTGTGAGGAAAAAGTTATAAGATTGTAGTTAAGAGTTTTGATTACAATCAAGTGTGTGTGTAGGATTCGTCTAACAAGTTTGAGAAACTTGACGGACGGCAGAAGACTTAAACCTGGGGTTTTTGTCTTGGGTAGCTAGGAATTAGAGTTTATAATTTCTTACCTAGGAATTAGAGTTTATAATTCCTTGGATTACCTAGATGTGTAATCTTTGTGTTGTTTGGAGTTAAGATAAATAATACAAAGTTGTGAACTAATTATTATTTTACGAAATTATTTACCAGAACTCACAAACAGTAAAAAACAAGTAGTTAGTACATGTTACTTTACAGAATAAAGAGGGTCATAATTCCAACACTTTATTTATGTATTAGTAAAATAAGAGGGATATAGTGGAATCAAAAGTACAATGAAAAGTATATTTAAACCATTTCTAATATATAGTACATGAGTATATTAGAATCTTCTTAATATAACTTTGGTTGAAGTGAGTTGCGTCGAAATTAATGAACCAAAAATCAGGTTATAACTCAACTTGCTCAAATCTCACTAATTTTAAAATTCAATGTTTGTCTTGTTATAATTGTTTGAATATCTAATAAAACGTTTTTCCTTCATTAATAAAGACATATCAAATATAAAAACAAAATCTTTTTAAAATTACTTTTTAGACCGAAAATTTCATAGGCCAATTTGGACTACATATCAACATAGTTTAAAAATGGTTGAACTAAGCGGGTGAAAATGAGCTCAATGCATGTTTCAATTAGCTTATTGCATGTTCTTTTGAATTTTACACTCTTTTTTTGTTCTGTTTGGGAAAGACAAAAAGTGTTTTAAGCACTTACTTTTTAGGAGAAAATATAATAAAAACAAGTTAAGAGTAAAAAAAATGGGGTATTTCCAATTTAGGGCTTTTAGGTTTTAACTTATAAGCTATTTTTAAAAATCCAATCCAAACACGAAGTTGTGTTTCATATACTTTTTGTAAAGAAAAGAAGCAACCACTGTTTTAATTGGGAGTTGAAGATAGAGCTAGAAAAGTATAAGCACCCCTTCACACACACACACAAAAGTTATGGGTAGGGAAGGGGAAATGGGGAGTAGATTATAACTGCAAATAAAAGTTTCGCTAGCTAATCAACTCAGTGAGCTACTAATATTTTTCAAGTATAAGCAGTTTCTTAAATTTGAAATTTAATCAATTTTGAAAATAATTAGAAATGTTTCAAAAACAAAGGAGCATGACATGTTGCCCTATAAAACAAACATTCATAGGACGAGAGTTGTTCTTGACAAGATCTCGAGACATAAGCCGAGGGTCATGATGGCCAATGCTCCTATTGTGATAGTATACATCACTTGTTTCCCAAAACAAAGGTTCTTGCTCCTAAATGATTTAAGATAACATAATATTAATGGAGGCATTAAAATAGGACAAATGACAATCATACACAACAAAAGACTTAAAATACATCATATTGCAATTTTTTCTGATTTCTAAGAAAAAAAATAAGAAAGCTTTCAATGAGAAGATTACAGGGTATGCAAGGAGTCTCCATATATGCATATAATTTGTTTTATCCCACACATGTTTGTAACTGAATATAATATCTTAACTATGCTCCAGCTGCGTATTTTTATGGAAGGACTAGAAATAGTAGGATGTTATTTCCAGAAAATGAAGTCCTGATCATGATTTGTGTTTGTGTGGTACGGGTGCATATATATTGTTTTATTTATTTCCCACCCAATGTCTGATACCAGCATTGTGTCTTGGATTATGAAAATAAGTTTTTTTTTTATATATAAAAACATGTTTGTATTATAATATACAACAAAGAGAGTCTAAACTTAAATTTGATAATTTATTATTTTATTTATTGCTTAGTAAGTAATTCGGGTAACTAGAAATTACAAAAAATAGAGTCATATTTTAGAGTATTTGATTGGTGTTGGATGTGATGAAGTATGAGTAGCCAACCCTAAATATATGCATGAGGTTGCTCGATGATAGATTGGTTGACGACTTTATTAAGGTCAAAATTAAATAATTTTTGGTAGGTTGTGGCTTGGTTGGTACTAGGGCCTTCACGACCACTGGTGGTCACCACGATTCGTGGTGCCACTCGTGAAGGTTGAGGCAATAGCCTCCCCAAGGCTACCCCAAATTGGATCCTCCACACGAGCCACTTCACGGCTTGTGAAGCCTTAGATGAGTCGTGGTAGTGTCCTTGGTCATGCCTTGGTGGTGTGAGCATGGTGAAGAAAAATGGCTTAGCCACAGCCTCAAGGTCTACGAGAGGGACCACGGCTCATGGCTTGCACCACGGCTCGTTGAGCCCCTTGTGAAGATGCCTTGGGATTGTGAGCTAAGGGAACATGTTCCCCAAGCTACTGCCTCAAGTGCACGAAGGGGACCACGGCTCATGGAGCCCCTCATGGCACCTGGCATCTCACTTTAAGTGAGGGTTATTTTGGGAAATTCTGTTTTAAGTCTCATCAAAGTGAAGCCGTGTTGGGTAAGTTTAGGGTCACTATATAAGTAATTTTTAAGTCAAATTCACCTAAACTAAGAAATATTTTCACAACACCCAAATATTTCCCAAAGTTCATCTCTTCTCCCAAAAATTCTCTCTACAACTTCAAGGAAGAAGAAGAAGCAAGTTGGGGCTAGGGTTCAATGACCAAGTTTTTCTACTCAATTCTATTGGATTCCATTGCTAAGGTATGGTAGTACTTCATCCATGGATAGTTTTCATCTATGGAGTCCCTTCAAAACCCCAATTTCGAAGATAGATATTCCTCAAAAGCTAGGGCTTGTCTCTAAGTCATATGTTCCTTTCAAAAATGATTCCAATGCTATAATTACATTTTATTATGATTGAATTGATGATTTATTATTTTTATTATGTTGAAACCCCCAAGAACCGATGAATTCCCCATATTAGTCAATTATGTTCTTGTGATGTGGGTTTGTTGATTATAGAAGAAATGTATGAAATTATGCATGTAGTGATTGGGTTACTTGAATTATGATTATATCCATGTCTAATGTAGTAATTCTAGATGTATTGATTGAATATAATCTATGTTCCTTGAAGGACAAAGTATGAAAATTATACATGATTATGAGGTTTATGTATATCCTTTAAGAGCACCTTGAGAGTAAAGTGAATATGATTATAATCTAGTTGTTGTGTTGTTTGAGGTTATCCTCATGTACACACTTATGTATGAATATGATATGATGTGAATGGTTTTCTCACAATATGATGATTCTAAGTTTGAAAGGCTATTCTCACCTATTGAATCTAGGAGCTATAGTAGGAGTTATGTTGGATTGAGTGTCAAGACATTCTTCCATGAATGAACTTAAGTCAAGACTTAATGTGAACTCTGTGGGTATTAATTCTTAGCACCGAGTGGATAGTGATATGAGATGGAATCCCTCATGTTAGTAGAGGTCGGGTTTCTAGGAGTAATCTCTTGGGATGGAAGCCCTCACGTTAGTAGAGGCCAAATTTTCTAGTAACAATCCCCTTATGCCATAAACTATGTGCCCTCATAGGTCTTTAGCAAGTGGATCCACCTATGCTAAGAGTATGGTTCTACCTTAGGCAAGTAGGACAACCCCTTTTCAGTGTAGGGTAGACACCCGATTCCATTTTAAGATCACATGGTCTATGTCGGTTGCGGCTAATCCCACTATGATAGTATGAACAACAACATGAATTATGAACTATAGTTACTCAAGAATCTTTACTTAGTATCGGTGGGATTATGGGATCTTATTCATGCATTGCACAAGTATTCCTTGAAGGTATTTATGGTATGTTCCCCTTATGGTATGATGATGTATGAGTTGATTATACTTATGACTTATGTTGTTCCATTATCTTCAAAATGATGTTTTAACTTAGAAAATTGAACGCAATCAACTAAAATGTCCCTTTTAGCATGTTTTCATGATTTTATACATGAGTATCATACTTAGTACATTTTTGTACTAACCCATATTTTCCTACATTTTTCCCTAGTGTAAGGTCCTGTTCTCATGGTGGTCCTTATTGTGGCTACAACTCAAATTTGTTCATTTCTCCTTGCTTGTGGTGAGTCCTCATGGTTCAAGGATGGATATTGTCTTTGTAGTTCCTTTTTCTTGTAATTGACTTTTGGATTATGTTGTAAGGTTTGTGACCCTATTTGATTCAAGGATTTTAATAAATGGCTAAGTGAGACAAGTTTTTGACATGAAATGTGTTTTTACTCTTATTGTTCTAATGCTTTATGTTATGATATGCTAAGTGGCTTACATGGAGCCTTTATGGGTTCTAAGTTCCTTGTTACATCTAGGGGGTACCATGGGTCATGACAGAGCCTATCCTTCACAACCACACTTTCTAATGGTACTATTGATGCTGGATCACCCACACACTTCTTCAATAAGGAAATGTGAAAGACTGGATGGACTGCTGCTAGTGCTGCTGGGAACTCTAACTCATAAGCCATATTACCAACCCTTTCCAGGATCCTATATAGACCTACATATCTGGGACTGAGTTTCCCTTTCTTGCCAAATCTTATCACCCCTTCATAAGTTACACCTTCAAGAAAAATCATTGATTTCAAACTCTAAGTCCTTTCTCCTCACATCTGCATAGGACTTCTGGTGACTCTGGCTTTCTTAAGTCTATCTCTGATGAACTGAACTTTTTCCATAGCTTCATGAATTGAATTTGGACCAATCAATACTTCTTCACCTACCTTAAACTAATCAATTGGAGATCTGCATCTATGCTTGTAAGATGTCTCATAAGGGGCCATCTCAATATTGGAATGGTAGCTATTATTACAGGCGAACTCTATGAGAGGTAGGTGATCATCCCAACTGCCCTAAAAATCGATCACACAAGCTCTCAACATGTCCTTTAAGGTCTGAATGGTACACTCAGCCGACAATCCGTCTGTGGATGAAATGTTGTGCTGAGATTTACCTGAGTACCAAGACCTTTTTTAAATGATTTCCAGAAATGAGAGGTAAACCGAGGACCTCTATCTAAGATGATAGACAAGGGAACCCCATGTAACCTTACTATCTCATTAATGTATAGTTAAGCATAGTCCCCCACTGAATCAGTAGTCTTGACAACTATGAAATGAGTGGACTTAGTAACTTTGTCTACTATCACCCAAATGAAGTCATGTTGTCTGCGAGTACGATGTAAACCTATAATGAAGTCCATGTTTATCACTTCCCACTTCCATGTAAGAATGTCATTCTCTTGAGTCATACCTCTCAGTTTCTAATGTTCTGCCCTAACTTGTTGACAATGAAGACACTTAGCCACAAAATCTGCTATATCTCTTTTCATACCATTAAACAAAGAGACTTCCCGCAGGTCATGATACATCTTAGTGGCACACGAATGGATAAAATACTTGGAGTTATGGGCTTCTCTAAGAATTTGCTGCCTTAACTAACCTACATTAGCAATACATAAGCGACCCTGGTAACGAAGTACACCATCTCCCCCTTGGAGAAAACCTTAACTTTGTGCTGATGAACTACACATTTTAACTCAAGCAATATAGTATCACTTGTTTTACTCGAAAATATAGATAAAAGGAAAATGACTGAGTATTCGAAAAATCGACTAAACGTATGGTTTAAGAGAAATCGAATTTCCAAAAGAACAGAGTCGCCACTTAATTTTTTAGTAAAAATCAAGAAAAATTCAAGGTTTTCAAAAAGAATTAAACAGATAAAATCAATTGAATATAAAAGGGTTCGTAGTTCAATGTACATTCCGAGAAGGTGTTGGGCCCTCGGAATGCCCGCTAACTCGCGGTTGACCGGCGATTTGACCAAAATGATTTTGACTAATTTTAAAATTTTAACTAAGTAAAAGAACTCATAACGACTTTTACTAATTTTGAATTTCAACTAAGTAAAAGAACTCATTTATTTTAACTATTTTTTAAATTACTATTATTTATTTATATTTTATTATCATTTACTTATCATCATTTTAATTATCTCAAGGGAAGTAGGACTAAAGGGGATTTTCCTAAAGGGAAATAAATAAAGCGTTGACAAGATTAACATTAAAAATAAAAGCTAAGTAATAAAAATATATATATTTTAATTTGGAAAATAAAATGAAATGACCATCCTTGGGAATCTAATTAAATTAAACCATAAGACAATCAAAGTGTTAGTCAATACAAATAAACAATAATGAGGAGAAGGAAGAAATATTTGAACTTGGGCCTTTTTACCCAAATCCAATTAAATTGGGCTTTGACCCACCTGTCCTAAAGTCTAAAAAAAAGTCAAGAAAACCATGGGTTTTGGCCCATCTTATAAAAATCATCCTTTAATCAATTTGGGCCTGTTGTAACTTCATTTTGAGGCTTTGAGAACCTGTATATACAAAGTGTATATTGATGTATACAGGTCACATTTCGGCCTGTTTTCCTGTATATTGAACCGTATACCAAATGTATACGGTTTGTTTTGACCCCTGCAACCTGTATACTGTACTTCATTATGTATATTGACGTATACCGCTATATACAAGCTATTTCAATTTGTTTTCGAATTTCCGGGACATGAAAATCTCGTTTTCAACCTGTATTCATCGGTTTTCAACCCATGCGCCTTAGTCCATCGAGACTTGAATTTTTAAATACAACTCGAGAGAAATGCAGCTTGGGGCCTCCATAACCCATTGGAATGGGAAGAAAGAGGGACATGGAGTTCCATGAACTCGCTCGAAAATCACATGAAAATAAGAAGAACAAAAAAAGAATTAATATCATTCCTAACAAAGGAATTTAACAATAAAGGATAGATCCATAAGCAAATCACTTAACACGGATGGCATAGCAATGATACAATTTGATAATTAATTAGACCTCACTGTACACTCATTTAATGCAAACCATTCTACTAGCTCAAAAGCCAATTAACCACAATTTCTCATGGCACATACGAGATACCTAAAGAAATTGGACTAAGCAAATCCCAACAATTCGGACTACTTTTCAACACCAAACAGAAACAAATGCACACACTCGAACAAATAAATTTAGGGGTCACGAAGGGGAAGAAAATAAGGAAAGATTAGACTATGATCGTCAATAAAGAAAGCCCAAACATGCTAATGATATAGCAACGAAACGACTTAACAATAACCTATAATCATACTTCCAAACCATGAACTGATTGATCCAAAGACACAATTTCTAAGGATTTGGACATAAATGAATTGCCGGAAAAGTTAAGTTAAACGATTTTCAACAAATTAAAGGAAGGGAGACTATTTAAAGAAAACAA